>CM060441.1:208745371-208995371 GCA_030545235.1 Helianthus tuberosus | reverse complement strand
GTTGATTTTACTTTTATAGAAATAAGCCCTAAAACGGAATCAATCAAATGTTAGGGTTTATGTCTACCAAAAACATGATGAAATTGTTTTTTTTAATGGGTAAGATTAAGGCTGGCAAATCGTGTCTTAACAGGTTTAACAGGTTTCTGACGGCGCGCACAACATAAGTTTCAAACATGATTACGACTCGTTTAATACTTTCTACCTCATGTTTATAAAACAGTTTTATGTTTTATGTACAAAGACGAATAAATGATAGATCCTAACATTGTAATTTTAATTATTTTAAAAGTTAAAAAAGTCAAAGGGTGTATTTTTCAGTCAAACAGGTCTAATCGTGTCTTAACAGGTACCCAATTGCCAACCCTAGGTAAGATGTTCTGAAAGCTGTAGGATACATATTTTTAACAAGATAGGTAGATCAATTACTGGACCAACTGCTCCTTTAAAGCTATGTTTATCGTTTGTTAAGACTGAGCGTTGTGGTTTAACATGGAAGGGGGCGTTAAAGCGCCACGTTACTGCCACATAGGCACTGAGATTTAACTATCACATTGTGGTTTAACGAAAATTTGAATAAAAGAAAATAAATATATGTATATAAATGTGTGTGTAATGTGATTGGTGGAGACAAGTGGACCCCACCCACCCGCAGCTCTTTAAGGGGATAGCGATTTTGGGGCTAATGCTCTTTGGTGGCGGTGAATATGTTGTGGATTGGCGGGCGCGATATCTTATGTGGAGGTGGGGCGTTATATCTTGTATGTATAAGAACAAGATTAATCGTATGACTAAAAGACTGTCAGAAAACAAATGAATTTTCTTTCTTAGCTTGTTTTGGCGTTTTGGTATTGTCCGCTATAACCACCCGGCATACTTTCTTTCATCTTACTAAGAACAAAACAAAACAAAACGAAGATAGAAATTTTGAAACACGTCAATATTAGATAAAATGTGTATTAGCTATGATCATAGTTGTTAATAGCGGCTATAGCGACCGCTATAGCGCGCTATGTAGCGAGGCGACCAAGTGTCGCTATTTGGGTCATAGCGACCAATAGCAATAGCGACAGTTAGTTTTTTTTATGTAAAAAGCAATTAGATATAGCTATAAAATAGCTGGATTTATATGTTTTTGTTAAATATACATGTAAAATAGCATATATACCAAGGTATTTTGATATAATATACATATAAAAAGTTTCAAAATTCTTTTTCTAGTGTATCGCTATTTATAAAATAGCGGTCGCTATTCGCTATGTAGGTGTAGCATATAGGTCCCTTGTCGCTATTTGTCGCTATTAACAACTATGGCTATGATTAGGTCTTTGTGTAATTATTCTCACTGTGCCCGTATAGACGTATACATAGGTGATCAATAGTAGTACATAATTTGACTTGTTTTCATTGTTCTGTAGTCAAAGAAAAACAGTAACATTAGTTGAAATTTACTTATAATGTATTACAAAACATTATTGCATGAAATCAATGTTAAAGATATTTTCATGTGTGAATTGTTTTATGGTAATAGATCTTTGTGTCTTATTTATAGTCATTAACCATGAATGATTTTATGTTGCATGTAACTGTTTTGTTTTTTTCACTATAAATATCAATTTTTATATTCGGTTTTTGTTACAACCAGGTTGAGCGAGCGATTGGAAGAACGAACATGTCACATAACAAGTGTCATGCGTGTGGGGACACTGGGTATTTTGTTGAATGCAAAGACGTAAAATCTGACACCAAGCCTGTGAAAGTGGTGCACGATGAAGTGATAGGCTTGAAAACTGACGAGGACCCGGTTGTATCCAAGATGAGGCGTCGAGGGTGGTACTTGGCTTCTAGATGCACCGTGCACGTTTGCAACTCAAGGGACATGTTTGTGGACTACCATCCATGGACCGGTCACGAGGTGATTTTGGACAACAATGAACACGCTGATGTAGCAGGGATCGGTTCCGTGGTGCTTCAACTCACCACGGGTAAGGTTTTGACTCTTTCAAATGTTTTTCACATCCCCGTAATCAGGAAATGTCTCGTGTCCGTCGGCAAACTTACTGACATCGGATTCAAAGTTACTTTGTGGTCTGGTGGAGCCACCGTTGAGAAGAATCATGAGATTGTGGGAAAAGGATTCATCGAGGACGGATTGTTCCGGTTGAGCATCGTAAAACCTGACACAGGACCTACAGAAGTGGTGCAGAATGAAGTAATAAGCTTGGCCAACAATGATCATGCTGATGTGGCAGGGATCGGCACAGGCGTGCTTCCACTCGCAACGGGTAATGTTTTGACTCTTCCAAATGTCATTTACACCCCCGCAATCAGTAAGAATCTAGTATCCGTCGGCCAACTTGCTGACACTGGAGTCTCAACTGTATTTTGGGGTGATGGAGTCACCATTGAGAAGAATCACGAGATCTTGGGAAAAGGATACAAGAAGGGCGGTTTGTACCTGATGAGCAGCATGGAATAATGCATGCGTGGTAGTGAGGAGCGACGGTTTAGATCTTGGCGTGTTGGCTGGTAATCATGTCGCTATTTTCCGTCATAAAACTCATCTATGGTCGCATAGTAACTAAGAGATTTGATACATGCGATTACCGTTATATTGTGAATTTACGAATTTGATGGTATATTACTATATTTGGTTGCTAAAGAATCTGAAGCTGTCTTGATATCTTTGTTTTCTTCAACCTCCTCCTCCTGTAAGTCATTTGGTCATTTACTAGATTATCCGTGCTTGAGACCAAACAAAAATTTAACACAACTATAACATAGACTGACTTGCTTGCATAAGAAACCAAACAAATCTAAAAGAATAAGTTTGCACTAATAATAATGGTTAGCATATATATATTTTTTAATCAGAGGCCTTAGGTCTAAGCATAGATTAATTGTATTAAAGGTATGACCCTGCTATTGTTATGTGCATTAGCCTCTTTATAAAAACAATAAATACAAACTATGACATCTAACCTCAACAATACTTCTTCTAGAGATGACCTTCAATTTGTACAACTTCTAATTCACCATCTCCATCTTCATCTTCATCTTCATCGTCATCCTCATCCTCATCCTCATCCTCATCCGCATCCGCATCCGCATCCGCATCCGCATCCGCAACCTCATCCTCATCCTCATCCTCATCGTCAACGACAACTTCAACGTCATCGTCAACGTCATTGTCTTTTGGTGGTCCCCAGTACTTGTAGAAATATGCAATGATGACATAGATAACAAGATTAAATGCACTTAACGCAGCCAACACCCAATAATATTTATCCAGACGACACTTATTTAACGTTTCTTGAAACCAAGTTGGTTTCACTTTACCCACAACATAGATGGACAAAACACTAGCCATGCTTCCTAACCCCAACACACCCTTTGTGAAATAAATCAAATACTTTCGCAAAGATTCTGGGGTTTGGTTCGTAAAGAAACCTGTGATACTCTTATTGGCAATCCCATCAACTGCTGCTAAGAGCATTAGTTGTGGAAGCAGTGCAAATATACTCATTGGAATCTCCTCCTCAGGTTTGTCTAGCAAACCGTGATCCCTTATCCTATGTAGTCTTCGGGTTTCCACCTTTGCAGCAGTAATGCAACATAATACTGAGAGAAACATACTGGTGGCGATCCCAATTGGTGGGCCGTACATTTTTATACGTCTTGCCAAAGATGAATACCAGTCTGCAAATATGGAACTTGCGAAACTATAGAGCATAAGGAGAATTGGAATGGAGACCTTTATTTTTCCAAGGGTTTTGTCCATGTTCTTTGCTTGCTCCAAAGAATAAGTGTTTCCAATAGAAAGCACGATTCCGATCACAATGAAGGTTAACCAGATTGGGAGGATACGAATACCAATTTTGGTCTCTTCCACTTCACGCACATTGCAAACATTCCATCTACTTAATTGTTGCTCTTCTGGTAACTTAATAGCAGCCTTGTCAAAGCACCTGTGTTAAATTTTAAGTTATAATAGAATAGAACTGGAATTTTCGTCTCTAAGATTTGCTCCAAACATTAGGTTTCGTCCACCCCTTCATCCCTAACGTTTTATGTCTTAACACTTTGATCAAATTCTTTATGCTAATTCTTGTCAAATGATCAAATCTGCTAATTAAAAAAATGACTAAATATGGTCAAGCCCACTTGAAACACCCGCTCCACCCACATCTTCTTCCTTACTCCTACTCCACCACCACCATGAGGCACCACCATATTTAATTATATTTAAATTACCAACTATATTTTGGCAATTTGACAAGAATTAATAGAAAAATATTAACTGAGTTAGTGAATTGGATTAAAGTGTTAAGAATGTTAAGGACAGAGAGTTATTAAAGGTGGACGGAACTTGATGTTTGAAACAGGGTGGACGGAACTTGATGTTTGAAACAAACATTAGAGACAAAAATTGCAATTTACTCATTATAGTAAATTGTGTGTTCAACTTATAAACAAAATGGACAAAGTGGTGCTAACATTACAATCTAACCTAATCCAATCAAACTAAAAGAATAACTAGACTCTACTCGAACCTATTTTAACCATTGCATTACCCAACTCGTTTGAGCCAGCCATCTTCCCACTTATGCATTAAATCTATTAGATGCTTTTTTTTTCTTTTTTCTCACACACCCACAATGTATACGTAACTGGTTTTTGCCCCGCCCGCGTTGCGGGACACTAAGCCGTTCGTGTTTAGGTTATTTGTATATACTACTTATAACACGATCTCAATTTTTTTTTACATTGAGTCAACCAAATAAAACAAGACACTACTATACTTTTGCTAAAAAAACGAAACAATGGAAAGACTATAATTTTAAACTGTGGGCAAAATTGTAATTTTTCCGGATAAATGAGTGTGTGCCAGGCTGCCTGACACGAATAAAAATCACACTGAGTCAACCAATTAAAACAAAACACTAACATAGTTTTATCACAAAAAAAAACTAAAACGTGGCATGATTGTAATTTTACACTGGGGGCAAAATCGTAAATCGACAGGAAAGAAAACTATGGCAAAACGGTAAATTTGAATTGAGGGCAAAATTGTAATTTGGCTGAAAGAAAAAACATAATGTAAAACTGTAAATTTAAACAGAGCAAAATCGTAATTTAGGTGAAACAATGAAAAATACCTATACCTGAAAGAAAAAAAAAACAAGTGGATGCCCATGGCCTCCCACCTCCACCAAGAGGAAACGGAACTATTCCCGCTAATGAATTTGTAGATATAGGTAAAGGTAATACCAAGGCTGACCCTGGGTGGCCTGCTCTCCCGAAGGCCCAAGTTATGTTGCTTTTTAAATGGTAGGTTTCGAGATCGAATCCCACTCCCCCCACAACCTTTTATTTTCATTTTTTCATTTAATTCACAGAGAATCTTAAGAGTAGCTTTCTTTTAATTATTAAAAATCTCATTATTTCACTAATATTTGGTTTGAAGGTAAGTTTCGAGATCGAATCCCCCTTCCCCACCACCTTTTGTTTTCTTTGTTTCATTTAGTTCACATAGAATCTTAGAGTAGATTTCTTTTAATTATAAACTAGAATTTTCTCACCGCACGTTGCGGCGAAGAATCTGTTTACAAACCAAATAATAATGCTCCCTTTTTAGGCAATTATATATATACACATATATATTAAAATCCAAGTTGTTCTAATTAATAATGGTCTGTTTAAAACATCATATTTTCGATAACATATAAAAATAAAAAAAAATACAAGTAGTGCAGGAAACTTATTTAGTTAAAGTTAATAATTATTATTTCTATTATTTATTGGAAATAAATACTTATATTATTTTCTAGGGGTGTGTACGGTTCGGTTTTTGGGTAAAATCAAAACCGTAACCAAAAGTTATATTTTTGGTTTTTAAAAACCGTTCGTTTTCGGTTTTTTTCGGTTATTTCGGTTTTAGCAACCGTTTGATTAGGTTTTTCGGCTTTTTCGGTTTTTGAAACAAATTATGTAAGATTCAAAACTTAATATTATTCACATAAACCTAACTTTTTAATCTATTTTAATGTTTCTCCAAAGTTTTTGTTAAGACGTTTTATTTTATAATACTTTGAAAACTATTTAATTTTTATATTAAACTTTGTTAGTTTTTGTAAACTATGGATAATTTTGTGTTAGTTCATGATGTATAGTAGGCTAGGTTGATGTGATGTCATAGGTACTTTTGTGTTTGTTGGCTTACATATATGTGGCATGTCCTGTATATGAACCAGTGTGGAACTCATCCTCACTACTTGTACTTATTTGCGGTTGTTTATAATAGATTCACCGGGGTAACCCTTTACCCGATGTTGTAGAAGGCGCTAGGCGCTAGTCGGGCGGTGAGGTACCGCCTAGGGATTAATCGGAATGAACTTTTAATGTATAATTTTTCAAATTTATATATATATATATATAGGGTTAGGATCATGAGTGAACAACATCCTTGTTTGTAAACTGTGTGAACTGATCTAGACCCTTGATTTTTATGATCTTAATATTTAGATGAGTGGCATGATGATAATTATTTTGTTAATTTTTTTTTCATTTAATTAAATACATAAGGGTATATATGTATATTCTTTCCATTTTTTAATTGCTAATCAAATGCAAATCCAATATATATGATTTCTCTCCATCTCGTGAACACTCTGCCGCCGATCAAAACAAGGGTGTTGCCGACGAAACAAGGGTTTCTCTTTATTTTTGAATGTTATTTACATTCATTGTATCATTGTACAGGATATTCAGTTCTAGAATGGATAATCCGATTGACCGCCGTCGACCGACCATACCTCTATCTCATGACGGCCGATTGATCCCAAAATCCAAGAACCAAGTCTCTGTAACTCATCTCCTCTGTCGTCTCCGCCACTGTAAGAATCACTGTGACGTCATCGGAGATGTCTGATTCACCGGTATTTTGATAAAATGATGAGGAGAAAGTGCAGGATATGGTGGCCACGTCATCTATCCCCCGCAACACAACCTCACTCTTCCACCTTTTTGTTCGGTTGGTTCGTTTCGTTATTATCTGCTTCTGTTCCTATCGAAATTGTTGTTGCTTTTGCAATCGATGAAGCTGTATTCTCTTCTATTGGATCGGATCTTGAGGTATTATTACACTTTTTAACTTTTTAGTGTCGGAGACTTCTACATTTAACTGCTAGGGTTACATTTTATAATATTTATATAATATGATGTATGCACATTGAGTTCTTTAGTTTACTTACATTAAAAATGGCTATACTTATTTATATAATATGATGTATGCACATTGTTTGTTTAGGGCCCACAAGGCACATGAATCCCATAATAGAGATTGTTATGTTGCCACTGAATGAACCATTATTGCTAGTTCTAGTGCCAGTTTGTTGTGATAGTTGCAGTTTTTTGAGTCTGAATATAAACATGATACCTATTGCCTTGTGATAGTGAACAATAAATGCAAGAATTACCTCCGTTCCTATACACACTTTATCAAATTCTTGATACTACTTGTAACATGCAATTTTAATAACTAGAGTACACCTTACATTTGGTGTACACATAGGTATGCAAATTTATTGTAGGTATAAACTATGTATACACCTGTGTAAAGTGGGTGTACACCTGTGTATACAATGTTGGTCTTTTTATTTATCTAAGACATTCATTGACATGTGTAAACGTATTTTGTGTTTTATAGTTGGTAATTTGAAGGAATCAGTGAATCATCCGAAATGTGGTCAATTTGAAGGAATAATACCAGATATGTTGCTGTGAAAAAAGTATGCTCTCAAGATTGATGTGAAGATTTTGTGCTCCCATGCTAACACGCTCCGCGATGGAAGTAATGGCTGGATCGGTAGCATACAACGTGGCGAGTAGGCTTAGTGTTTAAAACGTTCCATGCAAACAATAGTAGTAAAGACCATGGTTGTAAAAATCCCGATTAGTCGCCGATTAATCACTAATCGGAGGTTCACCGATTAATGGCCGATTAATAGCTAGGCAGTCAATGGCGGTGCTATTCTGGCCAAATTTTGGCTAGATGCCAGCCAAATTTTGACCAAACCATATAAATTCCTTCCAATTACTTAAAAAATGGGTTAATGAGGGGTTAAAACATATCTACTTTAAAAAACTACATATAAAAATGTGTGTGTGTATATGTAACTAAAAATTACATATGAAAATCTCAATCCGATTAATCGCTAGTCGGTACCCCACCGCCCGACTAACGCCTAGCGATTCTTACAACACTGGTAAAGACTATGTTTTTTGTTTTTTCCGATATGTGGTTAGTTGTTTGTTTGGTTGAGTTATTTTTTTTATGTAAACTGGATGTTTAGTTGGTTGGTATACTTTATAATATGTTTTTGAATTTTTTTTGGGACATGTTATGGTTTATGGTGAAGTAGTATGAGTTTACTAATCTAAAAAAGGGATTATACACAAATGTATATATGTTTGTACATAGATGTATTAAATTTAAATACACAGGTGTACTTCGGGATTCATGAATATGTGTACGTAATTGAAATCTGGGTTTTAATCGATGAAGAACTGGTGGATTGAAAAAAAATATGGCTTTTTTTTAATGGTGATTATGATATACACTTGTTTAGATTTAAAAGATATTTTAAGTAATCACAAAAAATAGGAAAGTGTAACTTTCATGGATTAATTAAAATAAATAATTAATAATAACTTAATGTATAATTACCATCCTATCCTTTTCAACAAAAAAGATAATCAAGGGCTATGATTAGTTCACACAGTTCACTCTTGGGAGGTTGTTCACTCTAGAACCCTACCCTATGTATATATATATATATATATAACATTAGTTTATGTTTTTTATGTAGAAATTTATAAGTTTGGGGACTAAATATAACCTAGTAAAGATGTAGGGGGTTAAATGTTAAATATTTAAACATAATAAACCCTAATTCCCATCTTTTCTTCCTGTACGCGGCCTCTCCCTCCTTCACCCTACCAGACGCACAGTAAAATACAAACCCTAGCACCAATTCTGACCGTTTATTGCATTGATCTTTGTTCGAAATAAGGTAAGAATGCGTTCCACATGATTGGTTTGGCTCAGTTTGACCTAATTTTGGGCGATTTTGGGCCAATTTTGACTTTGACCGCCTCGATTGGCCGATTTGGCCAAATCCAGGCGGCAGACCTCCGATGACCGACTAATCGCTGCCTAGGCGCCGCCTAAAACTGATTTCTACAACATTGCCTTTACCCAAAAAATAAACAATGGATAATTTTAATGATAACTAAACATGGTAATGTTCTTATTATAAATATTTAACAAACAAGAATGAAATTAATAACTCTTAATAGCATGGGTAAACACTTAAACAAGTTAAATATAAAAATATATAGATTTGGTATACTATTAAATAAAACATATCGGTTCGGTTCGGTTATTGAAAATGATTATCCGAAAACCGAACCGAAATTTTCGGTTATTAAAAATTCGAAACCGAACCGTCGGCTTTTGTTTCGTTTCGTTTCGGTTTTTCGGTCCGGATTTTTCGATTATTTCGGTTACGTTTTGGTTTTCTGCACACCCCCTATTATTTTCATTATAAAACAATTATCATTATCATAAAAAAGGTTGTGCGAGTTTACCGATTCGGTCCTGTACACCGGTTTATACAAAACCAATATTTTTCATACCATTTTTCAAGAAATTTCCCTTTTATTAATTTTCTCTTGTGTTATAATTCATCTGTAACTATTATTTTCATAAAAAAAGTTATAAAAGTAAATGAAAAAAGAACTAAATAGAGAAGGAAGACAAAACTGAAGTGGACCTCATTCTCTTGTATGACATGTATACCCTTAGCCTATATATATTTTCATTCACAAAATATAATAGCATTGTTGTAATTAAAATTAAAATGAAGGATAATGTGTGTACTGTAGCTTCATGATGTATTTTAATATATATACTAGTGGAATTTCTCTGCGTGGTGCAGCGGAAATTCAGTTAGCATTGATTCGTTTTCTTACGGTACTGGTATTCGCTGTAAAAACCGCAAGAAGAAACCTAAAAAATAAAATTGTAATATACCTAAAAGGATATCGACACGATTTGGTTAGTCAAGGTACTAATTCTCGTATAGCTAGCTTAGAGTTATGATTTGTTCAAAAGAATATCAACACACGATTGCAAGCACTTCTATATCATAAAGAATATGTTTATCTAGCATTATATAGAAATTTTCAGTCGTCTTAATAATTGAAATTTACTTTATAATAAAGAGTATGCTTGAAAAAAAAAACAATACACTTGAATATAATACCCATCAAGTAACTGTATGTTTGTATCAAGCTAATCAACGACAGTATATTATACTTAAATTAGATCATTCACATCCATTCTATTAAATTCTATGTGTGGGTTTTTATAATATAAAGAGTATAAAAAGTGGTTGTGAGTGGAGAAGAGAGAAAATGTTACTGTTCATCTGTATATTTGGGGGGACACTGTTTACCCCCTATAATTTTTTAATATATTTTGAAAGTGGTTATGAGTGGAGGAGAAATAAAATGTAATGATAAAGATATAAAAAATATTATTTAATTGAAAAGAAGAGAGAAAATGTAGTGTTTTTAGTGTAATTTAGGGTGAAATTATGGTGGAATGGATGTGAATGCTCTTACACGTGGAATGATCAAATTAAGAAAATCACTGTTCTTCGAGGTGTTGTAAATTAATACATATATATTATATTATAATATAATACTAGTTTTTTTTATATCGCGCTTTGCGGCGAAACCGAGCAAATGATAATATAAAACAAACGTGATTTGAAAATAACGCAAGTTGTTTAGAAATGCAAACTATTAGAACGATTTAGTTTATCGTCGTACCATTTTATGATACCAAATAAATACTTTATTTTAAGTATAACCTCGTTTTAGTAAAACTTATAACGGAATGTCAGGGAAAGAAATTAAGCACCACTACGTACTTAAGTTTAAAAAAAAAGTTATAAACGTAACTTATCAAAGAAGTATCAAATTAATCGATAAATTAATATATGTTAAAAAAGGAAAAAACAATTATTAAAAAACAGGTAAACGAAATAGATGTTTAAAAAAAGAAAAATATGTTATTAAAAATAAATATAATAATAAAATATAGAATATATTAAATAATAAAATAATTAAAAACTATATATTATTATAAAAATAAAGTTACTATTCATCGTCCCTCGAAATCAATATATATATGATAATAATGTCATTAGTTAATTTGGTTTGAAGCTAAATGTGTTAGAACTTAACAAATTTTCTTTTCACCTAAAAAATGAAACTTGATTCAAATTTTAAAAAGTATGTAAAATTAATTCAAATTTAACATAATAAAATCAGGGGTTTATTTTTATTTTTTAATCTTTTACCTTTTAGTATTTAACTCATTGTGAGGGATTATTTTTGTTTTAGTGTTTTATTTAATTCAAAATTTAACATAATAATAAGATCAATTATTGTTTTTAGTTAAAAAATAAAATAAAAAACCAACAAACTGCGCACGTGGCGATATCCTTTTAGCAATACTAAAAACTTTATTTTGTGTGTGTTTTTTCTTTCCGTTGCTACATAGATAGTGGTACCGTATGGGTACGTTACTAGTCCCTTAGACTAATGGGTATGGAGGCCGGCTGAGGCCCGGCTAGGACCGGCGCCGCTCCCCCACACCACCCCCTCATGTCCGGCCCGGCTCAAGCGGCTCCCCACAACCGGGTTAGCCGTGCCTCTCTCCTCTCTCCTAACACACATACATCTATACATACATACATATATATATATATATAAAGGGGTTCATCCCCCACCCCCTAGGTTCATCCCCTTCAAGCCGAGCCTACGTGGCGTCTACGTGGCGGCTCATCCCCTCCAAACTCATCCTCTCCATACCCTTTAGTCTTACCGAATCAAGGTTATAACCGACCAAGATAATTAATTTTAAAAACATTTTTTTAGTTTAGACCCACTCACTCACTCACTAACAAAACACTAGTGAAATACCTGAGGCTGCTGGTGGAAGGAGTATGATCTTCATTGTAGAGCTCTAATGGATCATGAGGTATCGGTTTTGAAAAGTTACGGGCAGTGACCACGAAAACTCTGAAGGTGGTTGTTAACGGACTCCCCTGAGGATCAGTATGTTTGTAGTCTAGCCATCCGGAAAAGAACAAAAGTATTGCCACCACTGAACATATGGTCGGAATCCCAAACCGGAGCGACCATGATTTTACATATGAAAGTCCGATACCTCCGGCAATTACAATGTTCAACATAGTCCGACCTAGTATTTTCCTACATACTTTATTTGCCTTCTTGCAACATTTATTTTCATTATAATTTTCCTTTTCCTTTTTATTTCTCTTTTCAATTTCATCTACATTTTCACTCTTTGATTGTTGATCCAAAAAGGGCACTACCGAGACCAGACAACCGGCCATCCCGACGGCGATCAACAGCAAGGCTATATAGAACAAGACTTTCTGTGAGTGTCCAATACATTCCTTCTGATAGTCTTTACATGGACCAAAAACAGGTGGTGTTGACATGGTTAGTAATCCTAATCCCTGCAACCATTAATTTAATATTTATTTTCAGTATTTCTTATATATATATATGGGGAATTATAAAGAGAAAACTCACTTAATTTAAGAAAACTCAAGAAAACCTTGTGTAACAATTTTTTTTCTAAAAAAATTAGGGAATTGAAGTTACATGTTATTGAACGTTTTGTAACAAAAAAAAAAAAAAAAACAAAACAAAAAGCGCTGAAGGTTTTTTTTTAAAAAATTCAGTATTTTATATATATATATATATATATATATATATATATATATATATATGCTAAAAACAGAATTTTTAAATTTTTTTTATAAAAAATCCTCTCGGCGCTTTTTTTTTGTTACAAAACGTTCGATAACATGTAACTTACATTCCCTAATTTTTTTAGAAAAATTAAATTTGTTATATAAGGTTTTCTTGAGTTTTCTTAACTCAATTGGGTTTTCTTTTAGAATGAACATTAGTGTATTTTTGAACTTAGTGAACAAATATTGACTATTGATTTACATCATCAAATTGTAAAATACACTAGTGTATATCAAATTAAGGGCTACGATTAACTCACTAGTGTTCAAAATCAAATGAGTTGTTCACTAATGAACCTATATATATATATATATATATCTATATAGGGAGGGGCTAATGTGAGAACCACCCTTATTATGAGAACCTTGAGAACCAATGTGAACACAACCTAAAATAGCTAAAAAAACCTAACCCCCCCCCCCCCCCCCAAAAAAAACCTAAACCCCCCCCCCCCCCCCCCAAAAAAAAAAAAACCTAACCCCCCAACCCCCAAGCTAAAAAACACCTAACCCCACCCCCCCCCCCCCCAAAAAAAAAACCTAACCCCCCCCCCACCCCGCCCCCAAGCTAAAATGCTAAAAACTAAACCCCCAAAAAACCTAAAAAAATCTAAAAGAATCAAAAAAAAATTTGTGTGATTTTTAGCTATTTTTAGGCATTTTTGGTGTGTTCACATTGGTTCTCGCGGTTCTCACAATAAAAGGTGGTTCTCGCATGATCTTCTCCCTATATATATATATATATATATATATATATATAGGGAGCCGCTAGAATGAGAACCACCACGAGTTATGAGAACCACGAGAACCGCGCCCCGCGGGTGGCCGTCGGCGACGAAATTTTTTTTACACCTAGATCCGTATATTTTAGTGGGGGGTTTAAATTTTCGGTTCAAACGGTGCGCCCGAGGGGGTAGTTTTTTACGCCCAAAGTTTGGTAAAAAAAAACCCAAACTTTGGGCGTAAAAAACTACCCCCTCGGGCGCGCCGTTTGAACCGAAAATTTAAACCCCCCACTAAAATATACGGATCTAGGTGTAAAAAAAATTTCGTCGCCGACGGCCACCCGCGGGGCGCGGTTCTCGTGGTTCTCATAACTCGTGGTGGTTCTCATTCTAGCGATCCCCTATATATATATATATATATATATATATATATATGGGTTGGAGTTGGCTACAAAGTCCATTTTTTCTACTAAGTGTATAAAGTCATAAAACGCTACAATTTCAGCCATAAAACACACTCAAAACCCACAAGTAACAAAGTGAAGATTACTAAAACGCCATATTTGTGGGTTTTGTGTTGTGTTTTAGATGATAAAACTTTGATTTTCGAATGACTAACATTAGTGTGTTTTATGTTGATTATCATGCTGTGTTTTATATTCATAGTTCTACGATGGTGTGTTTGAAGTTTTTCTGGACTGTTAGGGTTTGGATATTGTGTTTTAGTGATCTTCACTCTGTTATTTTTTGGTTTTGAGTGTGTTTTATGGTTGAAATTGTGGTGTTTTATGACTTTGTACACTTTGTAGGAAAAATAGACTTTGTAGCCGAACCCCACCCATATATACATATATATATATATATATATAGGGTTAGGGTAAAATGAAAACTTATACGAGTTGTGATAACTTAGAGAACTCGGTCTTACGAAAGAAGTTTTTTTTACAATTTTTTTTACGAAAGATTCTAAAAAAATCAATTTTTTAAAAAAAAATTGTTTTTTATTTATGGCAGCCGTAAATGCTGTGAAAAGTGATGTCATGCATATGTCATCAGCTTTTTACAGCTGCTGTAAGGGGCCGAAAAACACCACTTCGATTTTTTACGACATTTTTTCCTAACATTTTAATCTAGTGGCATTTTTTTTTGCAAAGTGTGTTACGTGTAACAACCAGAGGCTGTCACGTGTTACGTGTAAAAGCATTTGCAGACTTTCAGCTTTTTCTGAAAAGTAAAAGCTGTTGCGTAACACGTGGCATCCCTTGGTTGTTACACGTAACACGTCTGCAAAAAGGTGTAACACGTGGCAAAAGTAGGTCCATTCATTTAGCTATCTTAGACCATGCGTAGTGGTAAGAGTGAATAACGCCCCCACCCTTGGGCGTTTTCCGCCATGTGGCAGTACAGTCAGCAAGAGGCATTATTGGGCGTTTTTCTAAAATGTGTGTATTGGGGATGTGAGTATTATGTTAAAAGGGTGTAGAGAATTAAATAAAAATAAAAAAAACAACCAAAAAAGCTATTGGCTAAAAAAACGAAGCTTCAATGTGATTGGTCAAAATTTCGACCCAACAGCGTGATTTTAAACACGCCAAACAAAAAAAATGGTCAAACACGCCCGGGGGGGTGTATGGGCGTGATCGGGCTTTTTTTTTGGCAAATTTTGGAAAAACCACGCCCACTACGGGTGGTCTTAGTTTTCTTAACTAAGGCTATGGGGTGTGGGGTCATGGACTGGAACATTATTTTCACATAGGACGACCATTAATTAAATTGTACACCACCCTCCTCCTTGATTGATGGTGGTTCTCATGGATTAAACCACGATCACCACGACCCTCCCATTTAATAATTTTAAGACAAAAATAAATTAAAAAAATAAAAGGGGATAGTGGTTTGGGTCATGACCACACCCTTAGGGTAGTGATTTTGAGTAGTGGATTAAAGATGGATGACATGGTGTCTCTATGGAGGGTCATGGTGGTTATGAGGGTCACGACCACACCCTATAGCCTAATATGTGTTTTCTTTCAATATTTATACAAGAACTACAGCATAATCGAGTCACATACGATACAGTAGGCAATGCTCGAGACTACAAGCATTAAAAAGTCGCCAGAGAAGGCGTCCACAAAGAAGAGAAACACGATGGCGCAAATCGGTGTGATTCCATTCCACATGTTTATGATTCCAGCAGCATGTACAGTGCTTAATTTCCATACATCTGTTAAATAATTCATCAACATATACACCGCAAATGTTGCAAACCGATCCGCCCAACTTAGTGCTGCACAATTGAGAATATCATTCAATTAGGGTATTCGTCATATAAATTTGATTTTATAATATCTTGATTTACTCAATTTAGTAACTATTGTACGGATTAAATAAATACATGTATTACATAAGTTGAATAAATAAAATATGACATAGTAACAAATATAGTCGTCAAGATATCTTCTATACTATGTTATAATGCATGAGGCAAGGACATTTTAAGATACTCAAAAATAAGAACCCCCCCTCCCTTATTTATAGAAAGACCACTAAAATGAGGGTAGTTTGGTCTTTTAAACACTATTTATTTTTTAGTCCCTAAACTTATTACACTTAAATCCCTAATGTTTTAACAAAATTATAGATAATTAGTTACAATTCACCTAGGGCTGTAAATGAACCGAACGTTCAGCGAACAGTTCGTGAACCGTTCGGCGGGAAGTTCGTTTATGTTCGTTCGTTTAATAAACGAACGAACATGAACAAGAAATTCCGTTCGATTAGTTAAATGAACAAACATGAACAAAGGTCTCGTTCGTTCAATTGTGTTCGTGAACGTTCGGTAAGGTGTTCGTGAACATTCGTTCATTTGCGTTCGTTTATGTTCGTGTTTTAATTAAAGATTTTTATACTTTCATATATTTTATCTATACTTTTTATACTATTAAACTTTTATTTATATCATTACCCTAACAATTAAACTAGGAAACCCTCTTTCACCTTGTTTATGCACCATTTCTCTTTCTTTTCTCATTATTTACATCAACGAATATGATCTACCTCCGTTCCACAATAAGAGATTCAAGTTCTAGTGCTACTCTCTGGGCCATCCACCTTTATCCTTCATCGCGTTCGCCAAATTTATTTGTGTTCGCTTGTGTTCGTGAACCGTTCGTGAACACGCTCATTTCCTTAATGAACGAACACGAAAATAAAATCTCGTTCGGTAAGTGTTCATGAACCGTTCGTGAACACATTTATTTCCTTAACGAACGAACACGAACAAAGACTCGTTCGTGTTCGTTCGGTTCGTTTACAACCCTAGCCATTCACAACAAACTTATAATTTTTTTACTTATTCTTGACATATCTTATAAACTATAGTGTTTAAAAAAAATCCAAAGATAGCATGACGACCTACACATTTTTGTCGACGTTTCGGTAGTTGTCTTGTTCAATATCGACGCACAGATTCAAAGGTACAAGTAGATAATGCTTTAATGTACAAGTGATTAAAGAAGAAAATAACAACTAATAATCTTTTTCCTTTTAAGATACCCAAAAAATAAGAACTTTTTATTTTTAATTTATATATACACCCTCTAAAATAAGGGTAAATTAGTCTTTTTAAACAATAGTTACATTTTAACCCTTCATCTTAATTAGATTTTAATCCCTTGTTTTAATGTATAAAACATTAAACATATCATGTTAAGAAATATGTAAATTACATTTGGCTCCATCTTTTGTAACTTCTAAATTTTGAAATAAGGTTACCAAATTAGAGCCGAAATCTATGCTTTCTTTCACCACTTCAATCGATAGAAAGAGAAACACAAAGGGAGAACACGCAAGAGCGATATAGAGAGAGAAATCTGAGGGTGGCAGTGGTGGTGCTACGGCGGCGCTAGCCATACTCCGACGCGGTGAAAACGAATTGAGCAGGCGAGTGGCGGTGGTAATGATTCGGCTACAACCTTCCATACGGTGGTGACGGTAGTGGTCCTCAAGAGCCACATAACCTTCACCGGTTCCAAGGTTAAAACGAGGATGAAGACAATGACAGAAAACCCTAGCCGCTTCCTCCGGCGATGGTGGCTAGGGTTTCGACGAAGACTCCGACTAGCTCTGGTAAGTCCTCTTTCGATTGTATGTTCCATCGGCTCTTAGATTGGTCCGCGTAATGACGATTGTGACGAATGCCGGTTGTTACAGCTTCCCGAGAATGGTTCAGCCACCTCTAATGCACTCTGGTGTAGGAGACTAGGGTTCCAACGAAGGTCAAAGGCTAAACCAACGGCGACCACAACCATCATCATCTTCAAGATAAGATTATGGTAGTTTATCACCTGGTTGTGAGGAACAATTAAACCTAGCTGTCACAGGTTCGTTTTAATTACAACGAAGAGGAATTGGATATTGTTGTTCAACATGTTATCTCACTGATATATGTAGGTACATATCCTTATTTTTTTTTAATTTAAATTTTCTTCGTCTAATTTATCATCTTGAATCATTTTCTTCGCAATAGAAATTGAACCCTTTTAGTTTTGTGAATAATGAATAAACATGTGTAAAGCGCAGTTGGAAGGGACAAAGTAATTTAGTGATTTGATACTTTGAAGATTATTTGAAATTAATAAATTATATGTTTGAATATAATTTTTATTTCTAAGTTATATTTATAATTCCGTGCTTACCCATTGAATTTTTGACAGATATTCAGCTACGAGCAGCTGCTGTTAAATCAAATTCAAGGAGAAAAACCAGATGATGTGTACTCTGGGATTGCTTCCAGGTTAGGGCTTTTAACTATAATTTGGAAATATATATTCTTTTTTTTTTCTTTTGGGAAAATGATGTTTTTAGATGTTGAAATTGTTGCAAATTCATATAATAATCTAAATATAATTTTACAAATCCGAAGTGTCCAAGTAATACGAAATCTTATTTTAACCAGAGTGATTGGGATTAGGAAGAGAGATGCAGAGGGAGACCCGACGACTGATTAAAATGCTAAACATATGTGGTCTTCGCTGGCTGGTCTTATTAATATCACATTGGTGTAAGTTTTGGTTGAGTACGTATACTGCAAAGGGAGACTGTTTTTTGCTTCTATCGTTAAACATTTATTTTTATGTTTTAAGTTTTCTTATGTTTCTAATTTTATGTAAAAATGCTACAAATGACTTATGCTCCTATTTCTTATGTTATTGAGATGTGTAAGCCTTATGATATAGATAGATCAATTGGTGCCACTAACTCAAAAACCTAAGAAAACAATAAACATAATAAAAATTTGTAGAACATCATACGAATCAGAAAACTAACCTAAGTACTATACAATAGATCACAACTAAGTTGATAAACTAACAAAAATGTGTACCGCTATGCAAATTGTCACCCCGCCGCATCGCGCGGACACCTTGCTAGTGTTTTTAAATACATGAACTTTGATGGGAAAATTAAATATTATCTACTCGGGAAAAAGGTAATGTCTTTAAAAGAATTCGTCTATCGTACGGGTTAAATAAACACATGTATTAAATAAGTTGAATAAAATAAAGGAAAATTGGTTTTTAATAAGCCAACTTTTGTCCCGTTGGTAAATAATAATCTTACCTACATAATTGGTATACAATAATCCTACCTATAAACATGTTGGTACTCAATGAACTTCCGTTAATTTTTTTAACTGAAGTTAGTTTTTAAGTTTTATTTATTACACAAACAGTCCCTGTAGTTGTAATTTACTAGTTTTAACTATTTTATAAAACAAAAAAAACCCCTCGAAAATCCTCCCTTTCCTCGATTTGAGATTTATAAAATAGTTAAAACTAATAAATTACAACTACAGGGACTGTTTGTGTAATAAATAAAACTTAAAAACTAACTTCGGTTAAAAAAAATTAACGAAAGTTCATTGAGTACCAACATGTTGATAGGTAGGATTATTGTATACCAATTCCGTAGGTAAGATTATTATTTACCAACGGGACAAAGGTTGGTTTATTAAAAACCAATTTTCCTAAAATAAAATATGATATGTTTTAAATTAATGAACTTTGAAGAGAAAATTAATAGTTCTTAAAAATTAATTTTCATATTCTTTTTTTTTTCAACCGGGTATTAATGTTTTCGTGGATTTGATAAATAATAATTCAATTATAATGTATCATTTAGCTCATTTAAATTAGCTTAAATTACAATTTTAAAATATAAATGCATATAAAAAGATTAACTAAAACTTGTTTTTTTATATCACCTACCGTTTTTATTATTTCACATGTTGTATTTTTACCATTTAAACCATCCAAGAACACTAAATATTTAATAAAATTATAAATAACTCATAAAAAACATCTGTTAAGATTATTCTCCCTTTTTTAATGTTTTAACATACACTATTTTGAACTTGGTGATATTTGAAGACTTAAATGGATGTTTTTAAGTAAGATATTTGAAGACTTAAATGGATGTTTTTATGTAAAAAAATCAGGTTTACATAAATAAAATAAATACTTCAAAAATTTCAATTATTATTTCTCATAACTTTCTATTAATTTATTAAATATAATAGTGGATTTTTCTCCACGGAATTCGTTCGGTATCAATTTGCTTGCACATCAATCATCAATCATAGGGGAAAAACACGTTGTGATGGCATATTCCAAAATCATGGAAAAATTACATCATTATCTGAAATTAAATCATAGAATCATTTAAAAGAAAGATTATCTCCAAATTAAAATAAATAACTAAAATAGTTAGTTGCACTACTAGAAAACTCCTATTTTTCCTACCAAAATTTCTTACGCATTTCCTACGAACGAAAATGGCTACACATTTCCTACGAAATTCTGACGTATTAAAAAGGGTCTTAGTTTTGTGACAAAAAAGCGACAAAAGAACGACAAATTGGTTTGCGTAGGAAAAGTGTAGGAAAATTCAGACCGATCTCCGACGGAATCCGTTTTCATTTTAACCATTAGTCGGAAATTCGTAGGAATTGTTATGCGTAGGAAAAGTGTAGGAAAATTCCGACCGATCTCCTACGGAATCCGTTTTCATTTTAATTATCGGTAGGAAATGCGTAGGAATCCAATTTATCATAAAAAAAATTCATAATAAAATGAAATTATTGATATTAAAACATAAAGTTTTATTATTTATATCAATATATGTTATTTTTAAAATAAATTTATTTATATCCGTAGAAAAAGTGTAGGAAAATACCAACACAATTCCTACGAAATATGTTTCATTTCCTATCCGTAGGAAGTGTGTCAGAAATTATCGACAAATTGCTCACAAATTGCTCACGAAATATGTTTTTAATTAATATCCGTAGGAAATGTGTAGGAAAATATTGACTCAAATAGTATATATATAGAATTAAATCTAAGATATATCAGCTCATGTACAGGAGGATAAACTGGTTAAGACACTTCGGTTATAACGTACAGGTCTCGAGTTCGATTCCAGGCACACACCGATCCAGGGGGAATTTCCCCTTTTTGGCTTATTTTTTTTCCGTAGGAATTGTGTAAGAAAATTAAAATATATAAATATTATATAATAAATATTATATAAGAAAATTAAAATAAATATTCCGTAGGAAATGCGTCGGAAAGTTAAGAAAATTAATTCCGTGAGAAATAAGTAGGAGAATTCTAACGAAACATTTGTGTGGGAAAGGAGTAGGAAATTCCGTAGGAAATGCGTCAGAAAAAAATTACCCACGAGCAAAATTCCCACAGCCCATTTTCGTGGGAAATCCGTGGGTAAACGCCGTTACCCACGGATTTCCTACGGAAATTGACGTGGGAAAAGTAGCAGTTTTCTAGTAGTGTTGGGTATTAACATAAATGTAAATTTAATAAATAAAAAATTAACCTAATCATATTTATGTTTAGGTATCTTGGTGGAAATAATATATAAATAATTAATAAAATATGTATTAATTTAATTGTTTATCATTTGTTAATAATAAAGTAATCAAATTGACTATTCATCATCACTTGCTATTCATATGTATAATTGTGATCACTAAAATCAACAAAAGATTATATTGGGTTTTTTTTTTTAATTTTTAGTGAAGTTCTTTTGCTATAATTCGTCGATTTTATATTACGATATACATGGAAAAATATTGGGCCTATAGAATAAGTGGCATATACATGGGCTGACTGTTTGTTTTTGTTAGTTTGAATAATGGGCTTTAGATACATTGGCAATCAAAGTCCAGCCGGTTTACTCGGTCTTGTTAGTAGAGTCACGCTCTAGGGTTGTTGCACTTTATTCGTTCATCGTTCCTTATTTGCTGTTATGTTTACGTTATGATGTAAGGCTATAAATTGCCCTTTGTGAGCTTGAATAAAAGTATCGAATTTCATCAGTCTTGTATTTGATATCAGTTTGAGTTTCTTCAAGTGGTATCAGAGCAAAATTACCAAATTCGAGAGCGTATTTGAGTGAAGAAAGTGAGTTTGCTGCTATGGGAGAAGAAATTTCAGGGCACCTACGTACCCAAATTTGATGGTGATTATGACCACTGGAGTATGGTCATGGAATATCTGCTTCGTTCCAAACAGTATTGGATAGTGGTTGTAGACGGGTACCCTAAAATCAAAGCAGGAGAGCAAGCTACACCTACCCAGCAGAAGAATTATGACGAAAACAAACTCATGGATTTAAAGGCCTGCAATTATCTATTACAGTCGATTGATAAATCGATACTCAAGACGATAACGCAGAAAGAAACGGCCAAGCAGATATGGGATGCCATGAAGATCAAGTACCAGGGAGATGCTAGAGTGAAAAGAGCCCAATTACAAAGACTGCGAAGAGAATTTGAACTTCTAGAGATGAATAGGAGAGACAGTGACTAAATACTTGGGTCGTGTCATGGTCATAGCCAATGACATGCAAAACTCAGGAGATGACATGCCTGATGTGAAGATTGTTGAAAAGGTACTTCGCACAATAACTGAGAATTTTAACTTTGTGGTATGCACCATAGAGGAATCAAAGGATTTGGACACGATGACAATGGATGACCTGCAAATTTCACTGCTCATCCATGAACAAAAAATTAGGAGAAAGACAAATGATGAACAAGTTTTGAAGGTGGAGAATGATCAGAATACTAATCGTGGAAGAGGACGGGGCAGAGGATCTTTCAATCGTGGAAGAGGGCGAGATCATGGATGATCTCAAGTTGAAAATCGACCTCAATTTGACAAGTCTGTGATCCAATGCTACAAATGTCATCAATTGGGACATTTCGAATATGAATGTCCAAATGGTGATCATTCTGCAAACTATGCCGAAGATGAAGATAATGAAGAATTACTCTTAATGGCATCTATAGATGTTGAAAGATATGAGAAAGAGACTCATCTTTTTATGGCGTCAGTGGAAGAAGGAAAACAAGAGAAGGAAGGCATTTGGTTCTTGGATTCAGCATGTTCAAACCACATGTCGGTACTAAGAGTTGGTTTATACGCATGGACGAGAGTTACAAACATAAGGTCAAGCTTGGAAATGACCTTAGACTGGATGTGAAAGGCATGGGGGACATTCGGCTTACTGTGGATGGCATATCACAGGTCATTACTAATGTTTACTATGTACCTCAGTTAACATCTAATCTGATGAAGAATGATTCAACTGCTGCATGGTGCTCAACGGTCACATAAAGTTGTTTTTGGAATAAGCCTCACGTGCATATTTTCATTATTGTTTTTTGAATTTTGTCAAAGGAGTTATCCTGAATAATAGGTCTAAGTGGGTTTCCGTTAGACCATGTAGCTGGTAGTTTGTTGAGCCTTTTATGGCTTTGTTTTCCTATTTAAAGTCTTCATGTAAACAGCTTTATGCACCTTTTGCATCTGATAAAAAATATCTCGTTGAGCTCCCACTCTCTTGTTTGTTTTGTTTTCTTTATTGTGTCTCTAATACCAACAGTTGTGGTATCAGAGCCATCAGCTCTTTACGATCCCTCTCATCACCCCTCACTTTCACCATGGCTGAAAACACACTCCTTCCTACCTCAAACCCTAACCCTGTTATCCCTGTGTTTAAGGGGGAAGGCTACGAACATTGGAGCCTTCGAATGAAAACCATCTTGCGATCTCGAGAACTATGGGATGTCGTCTTCCTTGGTGTCACTGCTGTTCATGATGACTCCCAAGATCGCAGGGAAGCACGGAAAAAAGATGCCTTGGCCATGTCACTGATCCAACAAGGGGTGCATGATCACCTGTTTTCTCGTATTGCTGCTGCTGACTCGGCCAAACAGACTTGGGAGATCTTGCAATTGGAGTTTCGAGTTTTTTTTAAAATTGGTGTATTTTGAGAATATTTTTAGGATAATGGGGAAGTCAAAAAAAAAAAAAGGTTTTTGGTGTATCCGCTATTGCTAATAGCGGATTAGGAGGGAAAGTAAAATGTGTTGCAGGCATGCTCAGGTAGGTGTCAGATGGTTTTCTAATCCTCTATTGAGAATAGAGGATTAGGAGGAAACACTTAACCATGGTTCCAGCCTCACCCGAGACCAAACATAACCCACTTAAAAACCTAAACCCAGTTACAAAACTTAACCTAGTTAAGTTTTTAAGTTATACTTCCAGCTAACAACCTTGGATTCCTCCTCTATTATTAAAGAGATTCTGGCACATCACATGCAACCTGAGTAGTCTGCCTTCTTCTGACCATGAACATGCACCATTCACATCCATTGTAGAACATCACATGCATATGTTGAATGGTTTTAATTGAGTGCTTTAACTTTACAGCTTTTGCAGGTTGTTTGATGGTTGCTAGATGATGTTGGTGGGTTTGATGTTGAACATGGTTATGGAGGGTTGAATATGATACAGGGGGTTCTCATGTTGAACATGGTTATGGAGGGTTTAAGTGGAGGAGGGGGTTCTGATCTTGAACATGGTTATGGAGGGTTTAAGTGGAGGATGAAGATGACGATGTTTTAATTTATAAAAAAATATATATGGCCTAAGCCGTTATTCAGAATAGCGGATTAGGAAAAACACAATATCTCCTAATCCTCTATTACAAATAGCGGATCACCTTATAAAAAATTAAAACCCATTTAATAATATTTTGTTAAATAATATTATATTGTACTCTAATTAATTTATTTTAATCTTTCAAACCCTAACTAATTATGATTAGAATATTATCATTAACAATAATAAAATAAAATGATAAATAATAATAAGATGAAAAACGTGAAACATGAAACAAGATACAACGAAAATCACTACTAATATTAAAAACATGAAATGAAACAAACAGAAACTCAAATACATAATAAAAAACCCACAACAATTAATGTTGTCGGTTTGGACAAGCGTTGATCCTGTGACCCGTTCTTTTACAACCAGAACACCTACGACCCGTCCTTTCCTCAGCATAGGTGGCGTCCATCTCGTTATGCATCCTCCTCGCACGCCGTCTTCCCCTTACAATATTTATCTTTGATGGGTCCCCATGAATTTGCCAACCGGCGTATATCCAATCTTCCATATGGGGCACTGGAAAATACTGGTTGCTGTATTGTGCACGGTATGTTTCTGTATAAAACCTTGCATCTGCAGTTTTTCTTGGACTTTCACGTAAGTGGTGGCAAACTGCAATTGCATGGCTACACGGGAACCGGTAAATTTGCCACTTACCACAGGAGCAGGTTTTTTTCTGGAATTCTACCGTATAAGGACTATGGCCAGATTCGTCCGATGTTTGTAGGCGTGTCTCCACCATGAACCTTTGATGGTGTGCTGAATATGGGTATACCCTGTGTTGTCGAGCCCTAATTTCACGATCATGGAAGATCTCCCACATGCGGTGAGGAAAGTCCGTTGAGCAATCATAGGCGGTTCTGTAGTGTATGGCGTATTGGTCAACTTCTCTCTTAAAGGTATATTCAATTAATGCCTTTATTGGGAGCATCCTGGCACCACGTAACACATTGTTCATGCTTTCCGATATGTTCGTGGTGAGGTTACCCCATCGCCGATTCCCACGGTCATACAAGAGTGTCCATTTTGTTTTATCAATTCCTCGCAGGTACTGCCACGCTTGTTTATTTGTTGCCTTAAGCTCAGCCATCAAGCGTTCATACTTTCTTTCTTGTGTTGTGCTTCCGATATCCCGACACATTTTTTTCAAGCTCCCATTCCCCTTGCACTTCGCCATGAAGTTGCTTGTTACATGCCTTAGACAAAACCGATGATAAGCGTGGGGTTCTTTCCAGGATTCTAAATTATCCATCGCGTTTTTTATACCTGCATGCCTGTCAGAAATGACACACAACGTTCGCCTTGCGGGGTCTACAACGTTCTCAGCAAATTTTTGAAGAAACCATCCCCAGCTGGCGTTTGTTTCTTCATCCACCAATGCGTACGCAATCGGGAAGATCATGTTGTTTGCGTTTTTCGAAACCACTATCAATATTTTTCCCTTGTAAGTTCCCCTTAGATGGGTGGCATCTATAGAGACTACAGGAATGCAAAAATTAAACGCTTCAATACTTGGGCGGAATGCCCAAAACACATACTTGAATACTGAGCAGTGACTTGGACTATTGGGATGATGTAACCATTGGACAACGGTACCGGGGTTTGCTTGTTGTAGTGCCATTATGTAGCTAGGTAATTCGTCGAAGTTTTGATCCCAGGTACCGTATATGTTTTCGAAGGCTTTTTTCCTGGCAGCCCAAGCCTTGCCATAAGTGATATCAACATTCAGTTTCTCTTTGATAAGAGATCGAATTTGTTTCACAGGTAAGGATAAATCTTCATGAACATGTTCTTGGATGTGGGCTGCTACAACTTTTGATCTTAGGGTGCGGTTGTTGTTGCGAGGAACGGTGGTGAAACATGAGTGAGCTGGTGTCCATGTTGTCATTTTGAAACAATTGGAATCTTTTAATTTTCTTGCCGTGCATGTCCAAAGACATGGTTGAGAGGTTTCGACCTGGTCGTAGTTCGTTTCCTTGATACTTTTACACTTCGCTGTCAAGACTTTTGGTCGGGTTTCTGCCATAAATATCTCTCTGTTTTGGTTGACATTCCACATTCTAACGGCGTAATCAACTTGTTTTTTTGAGGTGAAAAACATATTTAAACGTATTTCGGGATCTTTTTCGTCCCAAAACTCCATTTCATCTTCCCCAAAATTATCCAGGGGAATATAGTCTTCATCCATTCCTCTACCAACAACATTAACCTCAGGGAAATGGGTAAGTCCCTGACTTTGTTGATGAGGTAAAGGAGGAATTACTTCGTCGTCCTCTGATTCATATTCAGAAAGAGAAGGTTCACTCTCTGTTGTCTCTTGAATTTCTTCATCGGTGTAGTCTTACAAAATAAAAAAAGTGTAAGCATTTACAACAAATTAATATTGAGGATAAAAATAAATAAAAAGGAAGAAAAATAACCTTCTTCGTTTTCTACAACGGTTGAGGAACTACCATGTTCATGTCGATGCAAGTTTGGAACTACCGTCGTCCAAGCCACATGAATTTTACATGTGTAACCCGGAACAAGGGAAGCGAGTTGGTATATTAAATACATATCAGTTTCTTGGTGAATATGTGACGTATATGAACCTCCATTGTAGTCATAGTAGAGTGTTAACTCCAGACAACAAAATTGACGGTCAATTTGAAGACATCTACATATGTTGTCAACCAACTCAGAATAACTGATTTGATAAGTAACTAAAAACGTAGTTGTATGAGTTCCCGGATCACCTACAATAACCCCCTGTGCGTATGACACTTCACCCCCATAGTATAACTGAACCACAAAGGGATTGAATTGGGAAGTAGTGGACATTTTATGTTGAATGAGAAAGTGGCAGAAGATGAACCATAAAAGTGGTAGTATTTATAATGATAAGGAGGATGACCTTTATTTTTAGGTGTATTTATTATGATAATAATAAATAAAAATATTAAACCTTTTAAAATATGCATGTGATGTTCTGCAATGGATGTGAATGATGCATGTTCATGGCCAGAAGTCAGGTTGCATGTGAAGGTTGCATGTGATCTGCCAGAATCTCTTTAATAATAGAGGAGGAATCCAAGGTTGTTAGGTAGAAGTATAACTTTGGTTTGAAAAAAGTTAACTCGGTTAAGTTTTGTAACTGGGTTTAGCTATTTAACAGGGTTATGTTTGGTCTCGGGTGAGTTTGGAACCATGGTTAAGGGTTTCCTCCTAATCCTCTATTGAGAATAGAGGATTAGCAAAAAGCTCCTGAGAAAGCTGACACCTACCTGAGCATGCCTGCAACACATTTTACTTTCCCTCCTAATCCGCTATTAGCAATAGCGGATACACCAAAAACCTTTTTTTTTTTGACTTCCCCGTTATCCTAAAAATATTCTCAAAATACACCACTTTTAAAAAAAACTCTTGGAGTTTCAGGGTGACTCACAAGTACAATCGGTGAAACTACAAGGTCTGAGACGAGACTTTGAGAATCTGACCATGAAGGAAGATGAAGCTGTAGGCGATTACTTCTCCCGGGTCATGGACAACGTGGGACGACAGCGGTCCTATGGCGAAGAACTTACTGATCAAAAGATTGTTGAAAAAATACTCAGGAACCTATCACCAAAATATGACTATGTGATACCATCAATTGAAGTAGTGTTTAACCTGTCTGAAGTAACACCCGTTAAACTGATGGGTTTACTCCAGTCACAAGAAGAACGCATTAATAGCCGGGCACCGACTGAGAAAGTGAATAAGATGTCGGATCATCAAGATGAACAAGCTCTTCAGGTTTTTCAAGACCCATCCAAAGTCACCCGTGGCCGAGGTCGTGGTCGAGGAGCCTTTCGTGGTAGAGGAGCTGGTCGTGGCAGGGGTACTACTTTTGATCGAACTAAAGTACCACAATGCTACGTTTGTAAAAAATACGGTCACTTAAAAAAGGATTGCTGGTACAACGATGAGGCTCAAGTCAATGTTGCTGAAAATGAAGATCAGAATGACGCTGAGGAGACAGAAACACAACACCTATTATTGGCCTTTCATGCGCCAATATATGAACAAACTCATGATGAGTTTGTGCTAGTTGCGACCAAAGGAGGCTCAGGTTCGCATTCTCATTTATGGTTCGTTGATTCTGGCTGTTCAAACCATATGACGGGTTCGAAGGCCAGCTTTACTTCTTTGGATGAAACATTCAAGCTGGGAGTGCAACTGGGTGATAAGAAACGATTGGCAGTTGAAGGAAAAGGCACGGTCAAAATACACACGGGTCATGGCACGTTCAAGTTGCTTGAGGACGTGTACTATGCACCAAAGCTCGAGTATAATCTACTGAGTGTTGGTCAGTTAATGAAAAAAGGATACTCATTGTACTTTGATGATGACAAATGTTTGATCAAGAATAAGACAACGGGGAAGCTCCTTATGAAGATAAGTGTTGCAACAAACAACATGTTTGTTTTTGACGTTACAAGTCTCATTACTGTTCAAGACAGTGGTTCCAACAAACAAGATGAAGAAGCTCTCAAATGGCATCGCAGGTATGGCCATCTCCACTTTGATGCACTCAAACACTTGCATGATAAAGACATGGTAACCGGCCTTCCTAGGATCCGTACATCTCTTCAATGTGAGACATGTATAGTTGCAAAGCAAACCAGGAAACCATTTCAATCAACCTCATGGCGAGCAACAACTAAACTGGGATTGGTACATACGGATTTATGCGGGCCAATGCAAACTCCCAGTCTAGGTAACAGCTTGTACTATTTGCTTTTTGTTGATGATCTAACCCGTATGTGTTGGGTTTATTTCTTACGGCATAAGAGTGAAGCCTTTGCAAAGTTTAAGCACTTTAAAAGCATGATCGAAAATGAAAGCCAGTGTTCTATTAAGGTGTTGCGTTCGGACCGGGGTGGCGAGTTTTTTTTCAAAGGAATTCAACACTTTCTGTGATGAAGCGGGTATTCGAAGGGAGGTTACGGTTCCATATACTCCTCAACACAATGGAGTTGTGGAGAGGAAAAATAGAACGATCATGAATCTTACACGAAGCATGTTAAAAGAAAAGGAATTGCCTAATTTTCTTTGGGCAGAAGCTGTCTCAACTGCCATCTACACCATCAACAGGTCACCAACTAAGGCACTCGTGAATCAAACCCCATTGCATGCATGGTCAGGTACAAAACCTTCTGTGTCTCGTATGAAAACATTTGGCAGCATTGCCTATGGTCTGGTTCCCTTTCAATTAACGAGGAAACTAGATAGTAGAGCAAATCGCTACATACTCATTGGGTACTCTACTCCGAGCCATGGGTATAGATTATATAACCCAGATACAAGAAAGTTTAGTACTAAACGGTATGAAGAGGTTGAGGTTTTTGAAAATAAAAAATGGGTCTGGAAAGCAACTGAACACAATAGTGACTCAAATACTTTTTCTTTTGTTGACCCTTTTCCTAGTGACAATGACAACACATTATCCTCAACCCATGCACCTAGTACCTCTAGTACTGTGCATGACTCAAACCTTGACACCAACTTTTCTCACTCCCAAAACTCACAAAACTCCAATAATGTCCCATCTACATCAAATTCTGAAACCGTGACCAACCTCACTCCCCCATTAATTCCTACAACCAATACTACCAAAAGAATCTCAAAACCTCCAGCCTGGTTAAAAGACTACCATAGTGGAGAAGGTCTCTCTGATAGTGACAATGATCTCACCACATGCCAATTTGCTCTAAGTATCACAGACCCCATTCACTATTCTCAAGCAGCTCAACATGATGAATGGGTTAAGGCCATGCACTGTGAACTTGAAGCAATCGAAAAGAACAATACATGGCAGTTGGTGACTTTGCCTCCTGGGAAGAATGTAGTTGGAGTAAAATGGTTGTTCAAAACCAAAGTTGGTCCAGATGGGAATGTATTGAAACATAAGGCTCGGTTGGTGGCCAAGGGGTATTCACAATTGCCTGGTATCGATTTTCAAGAGACTTTCGCTCCAGTTGCCCGTTTTGAAACTATCAGGTTGATTCTTGCTGTTGCAGCTCATATGGGATGGTATGTTCATCAGCTTGATGTTAAATCAGCCTTTTTGAATGGCAATCTGAATGAGGAGATCTATGTGGAGCAGCCCGAAGGCTTTGTATCTGAAGAACATCCTGACAAAGTGTATAAACTGAACAAGGCTCTATATGGGTTGAAGCAGGCACCCAGGGCCTGGTATTCAAAAATAGATCATTATTTTGGTGAGCAAGGGTATCAAAGAAGTCAAAATGAGCCTACCCTATACGTGAAGAAAACACAAACAGGTGATATCATTTATGTTTGCCTATACGTTGATGATATTATCTGTACTTCTTCGTGTAATGATCTGATCAAGGAGTTTAAACAAGGGATGCAACAAGCTTTCGAGATGACAGATATGGGTCTGCTCCAACTGTTCTTGGGTCTGGAGGTTAAGCAGACTCAAGATGGAATTTTTCTGCATCAGCAAAAGTATGCTAAGAATCTACTTCTCAAGTTTGGTATTACAGGAAAGGTAGAGCCAACACCTATGAATTATAATGAGAAGTTGTCAATGCAAGATGGTGCTGAGAAAGCTAATGAAGAAACATTTAGGAGTATGGTGGGCGGCCTTATCTATCTGACTCATTCACGACCAGACTTGGCTCATGCAGTAAGTGTGGTATCAAGGTTTATGCAAAAGCCGTCAAAGGTGCACTTGGGATCAGCCAGAAGAATCCTCAAGTATGTAGCTGGCACTATTGACTATGGAATATGGTATGCAAAGGGAAAGAAAATTGTGTTAACTGGGTACAGTGACAGTTCTTGGGCCAGCAATGTTGATGACCGGAAGAGCTTATCTGCCTATGTGTTTTCCCTAGGCAGTGGGGCTGTCTCATGGAGCTCCAAGAAGCAGCCAACAGTTGCCCTGTCAAGTACTGAAGCCGAATACATTGCAGCTACAGGTGCTACGTGTCAAGCAATTTGGCTCCGGAGGATTCTGGAAGACCTTGGCTTAAAACAAGAAGAGCCCACAATGATTTACTGTGATAATAAGTCAAGTATCAATCTGTCTAAAAATCCTGTGCATCATAGTAGATCAAAGCATATTGAGCTAAGGTTTCATTTCATAAGAGAGATGGTTGAACAGAAGCAGGTGTCTCTGGAATTTTGCAACACTCATGATCAGATTGCAGATGTTCTTACCAAGTCAGTAACCAGAGAAAAGTTTGTGTTTTTTCGTTGGCAGCTGGGAGTGATGCAGTTTGAATCAAGGGGGCATGATGAAGAATGATTCAACTGCTGCATGGTGCTCAACGGTCACATAAAGTTGTTTTTGGAATAAGCCTCACGTGCATCTTTTCATTATTGGTTTTTGAATTTTGTCAAAGGAGTTATCCTGAATAATAGGTCTAAGTGGGTTTCCGTTAGACCATGTAGCTGGTAGTTTGTTGAGCCTTTTATGGCTTTGTTTTCCTATTTAAAGTCTTCATGTAAACAGCTTTATGCACCTTTTGCATCTGATAAAAAATATCTCGTTGAGCTCCCACTCTCTTGTTTGTTTTGTTTTCTTTATTGTGTCTCTAATACCAACATAATCTCATTAGTGTTGGACAGTTACAAGACAAGGCTCTGTCATTTGTGATTCAAATAGGTGTGTGTAAGGCTTACCACCCCCAAAAAGGGATTAATTATGACATCTAAAATGTCAAGGAACAAAATGTTCCCAGTTTATGCATCTTCAAACTCAGTCCAGATTAGATGTTTACAAGTTGGAGAAGATTCAAAGGCTCAAATTTGGCACATAAGATTTGCACATGTTAACAATAAAGCAATCAGAACCATGCAGTACAAAAAGATGGTGAAAGATCTACCAACTGTTGCAGAAAGACATAAGGTATGTGAAACATGTGTAATAGGAAAGCAACAATGGGCTGCCATACCGAAGAAAAGTGAGTGGCGTGCTACTGAAAAATTACAGCTAGTCCACACAGATCTGTGTGGGCCAATTATTCCAGTTTTAAACAGTGGAAAAAGGTACATACTAGTGTTTATAGATGATTAGACTGAGTGTAGTGGGGCGACTCCCACCCCCAGGTCGCCCCAAGTCGCCTGGAACACCGCCCCCGGGGGCGACTTGGGGGGCGACCCCCTCCAGCCCGTCTCAATCTCGTCGCCCAATTTCAAATGTTTTGCTTTGGATATAGCCGTTGCCAACGGTTATGTTTGGCTAAGTTTATTTTTTTTTTTTAATAATCCAACCTTTATAAAATACCCCATATCAAACACATTTTTACCACAATTTTCTCTCAAACTCCTCAAAATTTATACCAATCTTATATCAACTCATCAAAATTTATACCAATCTTCTATCAACTCATCAAAATGTATCCCCACAACATCCCTCCTTTCAACCAAAATACACAATCTTCCAATCCACAACCCGATCTGACGGACCCAAACGTTTTAAATAACCCCGCTTTTTACGCCTATTTCAATAATATGCACGTTGCTAGCCCTACACCGCAAGTATACTACAACAATACGACGATACCGCAACATATGGGGTTCACCACTTGGAACACACAACAACCCGGTGGTTTTCAAAACGTTGGAGGATCGAGCCAACAAAATGGTATAAATTTTTTTGATATTTTTTTGTAAAGAATATGTTTTTTTTTTAACTTTGTTTGTATTCCATCTAGTGGTTGATTTAGATGACGAAGAAGTTCCGGAGACCCAGTTCGATGTCGGTCAAAAAAAGAAACGTTCACACAAGAGGAAAACACCGGGTGAAGAACGCTTGAAAACCAAATCGATACCATGGACTTCCAACGAGGAAATGAGCTTGTCCAAGGCTTGGCTAGAAATAACCGAAGACCCGAGATGTAGTAACTATCAAAAGGAAAAAACATATTGGTCTCGTATTTACAACCTTTTCCTCCAGTTGGAAGATCAACAAGATGGATACCGTGATGCCGATGGTATCGGCGCGAAGTGGCGTAAAATGCGTCCTTTGATTCAAAGTTTCAACCAAATATTCACTCGCCTAAGTAACTCGCGTGTGCGCCAAAGTGGTTCCGACGATACGATGCTCCAAGCAAACGCCCAAAATGAATTCCGAGCCGAACACAAGAAGGCGTTTCCTTATCTTGCTATTTGGCAATTTTTAAGAAGGAGTTCGAAATTTCACATAGTCATCGCCTTCGATCCATTTAAAAGTCGTGGCCAACCGTCGGCTAAGCAGTCAAAAACCTCATCCTCAAACGACCAACAAAGTACCGGTTCGGACGCTCGGTGCCAAATAAATCTCAACGACATTGAGGAAGACAACGAAGAGCCACATGAAGAGGCCGAACCGGTTCAACCACCACAACGACCGGTTGGCCGAGATAGGGCCAAAAAAGCCGCCCAAACGTCTTCTAGCGGTGCACGAATCGACTACACCGAAACGTTCGAAAAAGTGACCAATAAGTTAGACGGGTTGTTGCAAACGAGCCAACAACGGATCAACTTAAAAAAAGAACACGGGGACCGAAAGCTAAAGCTGAAAGAAAGTCGTCAAAAAGCACTTGATTTGCAAATATTAACAACCGACACGACAAACCTTACTGGAGCCGAGCTCGCTTTAGCCGAGCAAATGAAGCAAGAAATTCGAGAAAAATATAACCTTTGTTGAAGTAATTTTTTTTATTTTGGTTGAAGTAATTTTTTTTTAGTTGATGTATTTTTTATTTTGGTTGAAGTAATTTTTTTTTTAGTTGATGTATTTTTTTATTTTGGTTGAAGTAAAAAAAGACTTTTATAAAAAATATGATTTTTTTTATATCTTTTACATAAAAAAGACAAAATAAATGGGTGCCACGTGTCGCAAGACGCCCCACCCAGCAAGGTTGCCCCACTACCCCTTTTTTGGTCAGAATCCTCTTATGTGACGTGGCGCCACGTGTCGCAAGACGCCCACTCAACAGGTTGCCCCACTACACTCAGTCTTATACAAGCAAGACCTGGGTTTATTTTCTGAGTAATAAAAGTGAATGTTTTGAATGGTTCAAAATCTTTAAATGTATGGTAGAGAAGGAAACCGACAAGAGTCTTAAATGCTTAAGAAGTGACAGGGAAGGGAGTTCACTTCTAGTTTATTTAAAAAAAATTGTGAGTCACAAGGCATCAAAAGGAAACTTACAGCGGCCTACACCCCACAACAAAATGGGGTGGCAGAGCGGCGAAATCGAACTATGATGAATTTGGTTCGTTGCCTTTTGACTGAGAAATCAATGCCCAAATGTTTTTGGCCGGAGGCAGCAAAATAGGCGTGCCACGTGTTGAACAGGTGTGTAAGCAGGAGCCTTGATGATAAAGTGCCTGAAGAGTTTTGGACCGATGTAAAACCAAGTGTTGAGCATTTTAAGGTCTTTGGTTGCATAGGGTATGCTCATGTGCCTTTTCAGATGAGGACCAAACTAGATGCAAGAAGTCACAAGTGTGTGTTTCTTGGCATCGGTCAAGAATCTAAAGCATACCGTCTTTATGATCCTATAAGTAAGAAGATTGTGATTAGTAAGGATGACACTTTCGATGAAGAAGCAATCTGGGAGTAGCACAAAGGAAATCAGAAAGTGGAAGATTTAATTATCGAAGAAGAGGGTGATGATCAGATAAGTCCTAATACGCCAGCAGAGGAAAGTAATTTTCCAGCAACAGATCAAAGTACAACAAGCACAAGTCCAGAAAATGAAGTCAATACACAAACCCAAGGTATGATCCCACCTCAGAATACTCATGATGATCTTAATGAATCAAACAATTCAGGTTCTGCTGCCACAACCGACCAGTCTATGGAACCTGAACCATCTACTCGAACCCGACGAACTCCAGCTTGGAAGAATGATTACTATACAAGTCAGGATCTAGATGTTGAAGATGAAGCAGGGTTTGCTATATATAGTTCAACTAATGATCCTACGACTTATGAAGAAGCATGTAAAGATGAGAAGTGGGTTAAAGCAATAGAGTCGGAAATTGCAACCATTGAGAAGAATCACACTTGGGAGTTGCTAGAAGCACCAGCCGGAGTAACACCCATTGGAGTGAAATGGCTGTTTAAAACGAAACTCAATGAAAGGGGATTGGTGGATAAATACAAGGCAAGGCTTGTGGTAAAAGGTTATGCTCAAAGAAAAGGTGTTGACTATAATGAGGTCTTTGCCCTTGTGGCTCGATGGGACACCATCAGAACTGTACTAGTTGTAGCTGCACAAAGAAATTGGACGGTCTACCAATTGGATGTGAAGAGTGCATTCCTTCACGGTGAACTTAAGGAAACAGTTTATGTATACTAGCCAAAATGTTTCATCAAGCAAGGGGCAAAAGGAAAAGTTTATGAACTGAAGAGAACACTATACGGGAAGTTCTAAAATGTTTCAGAATGTGGGAAACAAATGATGTTAAGAATCCAATTGTTCCAGGTGCCGTTCTAACTAAATCAGCAGCAGGGGAGGATGCTAATGGTACCGAATACATGAGTTTGGTGGGAAGCCTTATGTATCTAACAATGACTCGTCCAGATTTAATGTACGTTGTGAGCCTGATCTCTCGGTTCATGTCTAAACCCAAGGAACATATGGCAACAGCCAAACGAGTATTGAGGTATATAAAGGGCACTATCAGTTTTGGATTATTCTATGGAAGGAACCAAAGTCAAAATCTGCAAATCTACACTGATAGTGACTATGCTCGTGATAGAGAAGACCGAAGGTGCACATCTGGGTACGTGTGTTTGTTTAATGGGGCTGCAATAAGCTGGAGTTCTCGCAAGCAGGATATAATCACACTGTCCTCTACAGAGGCAGAATATGTCGCAGCGACAACATGCGCATGTCATTGTGTTTGGCTTAAAGGGTTGCTTGAGGAGCTTGAAGAAAAGTCAACTGAAACAGTTACTATCTTATGTGACAACAGTTCAACAATTAAGTTGTCCAAGAATCCAGTAATGCATCGGAGAACTAAACATGTTGATGTTCGGTTTCACTACCTTAGCGATATGGTGAATCAAGAAATTGTCAAGCTGGAGTTTTGGAGGTCAGAAGAGCAATTGGTCGATGTCATGACCAAGCCATTAAAGATGGATACATTTGATAACATCAGGTTGCAAATGGGTGTGAAAGATGTTAAACAAGAAGTCTGATGACTACTTGTTTAAGGGGAGGAATTTATTAGGCCTATAATATAAGTGGCATATACATGGGTTGAATGTTTGTTTGTTTGTTTTTGTTAGTTTGAATAATGGGCTTTAGATACGTTGGCAGTCAAAGTCCAGCCGGTTTACTGGGTCTTGTTAGCAGAGTCACATTCTAGGGTTGTTGCACTTTATTCGTTTATCGTACCTTACTTGCTGTTATGTTTACGTTATGATGTAAGGCTATAAATTGCCCTTTGTTAGCTTGATATCACTTTGAGTTTCTTCAAAAAAAATTCTCGATGATTATGTGTTCATTTTAAGATGATTGTATGGTGGGTTTAGAGGAAGAAGACGACGAGGATAACAGATGAAGGTAAGATTATTGAAGATTAAATAGTGAAATAAAAGATTTAAACTAAATTGAAGAAAGATATAAACAAATCTACATAGTTTTGGTGGTATTCCATCTAAGATTAGAGGTGTTATAGCCTCTATACAGTTTTTTCCATAAACAAATATCTAAATACATGTAAAAGTTAAGAACTAAAACTTGATTTTTTTTACCACCAATCATTTCTATTATTTGACATGTTGTATTTGTACTATTTAACCAATGTATAAATCACCCATGAAAAAACTACTATCATTATGTTTCATTTTCATATTTTAACAAACATAATTTTGAATTTGAAAACATCTGAAGAATTAAATAGAAGTTTTTAAGTAAAAAAAATAAAAGTTTACATAGTTTTTATATAGCAATCTGCTTAGGCTGTTGTACCTTGGGAAACAGACGCGTTCACCTAGGTGGCCCGAAATCTGTTTTAAAAGAAGCGTCTTGATCACGTGCCCGGGTCACCTTTGTCTTATGTATTTTGATTATTTCTTTGTAATATGTTATTAGTCTCTATTTAGATTCTGCAATGTATTTGTTTCTGTTAATTTGTCCTTCCATATTTATATATTGTGATCCGATTATGGTTTAATAAAATTGTTTTTTTCTTTTATTTCTTGAACGGTTGTCCTATAAGATTAAAGAAAATTTTTAAAACAGCGTTCATTTCTTTTTTTTTTAAAATTTTTTTGGATTACATAATAGTCTGTTAAATTGCTTAGTTTTCTTCATTTGCAAACTTTTCGGTAAGTTGGCTTTGGTTTTTAGTAAACCAGAAGGTGTCTAGATCATAGGATTGTTCCTATTTTGGTTTTGTGTAAACCAACAATTCTGGTATCTTGTGATCATGTCACACCAAATTTGGCAAGTCTGTACGATTCTGAGGTACATCATGGTAATGGTAAAAATCTCCCTATTCTTCATATTGTTTCATCAAAAATTCATTCATCCAACAATTATTCATCTACAACCCTTCATCCTCGCCTACGTCCTCCCAATCTTTGGCCTAATCCCAAACATTGGGTCCATTATAACCTGTCTGCCTACATGGCTTCTCCACCCGTGTTTATCAATGTTGAACCCACTTCTTTTATCATTTCCAATCAACATCCGAAGTGGCATCTATCCATAGCCGAGGAATTTAAAGCACTTGTCGAAAAATAACATGTGAACCTTCGTTCCACTTATCCCTAACACTAATGTAATTGAATGTAAGTAGATGTACATGATTATAAAGGAACAACATGGAGCTATTATAAGATACAAAGCTCGTCTTGTTGCAAAAAGGCTTTCATCAAGAACCATGCATTGACTACAATGAAACATTTAGTCCAATTCTCAAGGCTACCACTAGGGTTGGCAATTTTAGACACGTACATGAATACACGACACGAATCTACACAAAGTTAACATGTATCGTGTATGGCCTTAACAGGTAACATGTACTAAACAGGTGGAAACGAAAATACCTGTTAATTTTCGTGTCTAAACAGGTAAACCAGTTCCCTCTCCAATGAGTTAATCACAACAAATGGAACAAGGTTTTATTTACAACTGGGTGGTCCTCTCTTGTTGTTACAAAGTAGTGGCCTTATTTACAACTTGATGTTCAGAATGCATTCCTTCATGGAACAAGGTTTAACTGATCCGAAACATCTGGATCATATATGTGTTTTGCGCAAAGGCCTCTATGGTCTTAAACAGGCACCACACGCCTAGTTCAATCGCCTATCCGAGGCTCTACACAAATTAGGCTTTCAAGGTTCCAAGACGGATTTTTCTTTATTCACTTAAAAACAGAACACCACAATTCTCTACATTCTAATCTACGTTGATGATATCATTGTTACCTGCAGTAACACAACTCCTATCAACCGTGTCACACACTCTATTATGCTATTGGTGTCAAGGATCTTGGCTCACTTGACTAGTTTCTCAATCTTGAACTGGTACCTTAAGGCAAGAATGTTCTCTTATCACAAAATAAATACATTTTAAATGTTCTTCACCGCAAGGCCTTTGCTGAGTGTAAACCAATTCCCTCTCCAATGAGTTAATCACAACAAATGTCTTTTGGGGATAACCCATTCTTACTTGATCTTGTCAAATATCATCAGTTAGTGGGGGCTTTTCAATGTATCATTCTATTCAAACTAGACATTACCTTCTCAGTCAACAAAGTCTGCCAATATATGCATGCCCTACCGAAAACCACTAGTTAGATGCCAAATGCATTCTTCAAACCTCAAGGGAACACTTGGTCATGGCATGCTCATTTGACATGACACTTGTTCTCATCGACAAGCCTTTACCAATGCCCACTAGCAGAATTTCACATTTGGGCCTTCTCGGATGCTGACTGGGCTGGTTGTCCAAATGAGCGTCAATCCACCGGGGGATTCACCATATACATGGGCTCTAATCTCATCTCTTAAATCGCACAAAAATATAAAATTATTTCTCGATCATCCATAGAGTTTGCATAAAAGGTTCTAGCTGACGACGTAGCTCAACTAACTTGGCAAGAAGCCCTATTGAAAGAACTTGGAATAGACATAACTTTTGCTCGAATCCTCTAGTGTGATAACAAAGCATGTTGAAGTTGACTTTAATTTCGTATGAGAAAAGCTAGCAGAAGGAAAATTGAAGGTCTAATTCATATCTATAGAAGATTAGATTCTGGACATTATTACAAAGCCTCTACCTACTCATAGATTCGCATTACAGGTCGTTCCCGGCCTTAGCTTGCGGGGGAATATTAGATAAGAAAGTAATTATGGATAGTTAGAGATTAATTATGTAAATATTAAGGGTAGTATTGCATAAATATAGGGTCTACAAATACCCCTCCCATTGTAATATTTAATTTAGAGTAAATTGCCATTTTAGTCCTTGAGATCTGTCCGAAATTGCCCTTTTAGTCCAAATAGTTTTTTTTTCTCCTCTGGGTCCTTGAGTTTTCCATTTTATTTCCATTTTGATCACATTGTCTAACTCTGTCTAAAAACCTCAGTTAAGTAAAGGGCATTTTTGTCACTTACATATTTTTTTCTATTTGTTAATTTAAAACCCCACTAATTAAAAAAACATAAAACATAAACAATCTACTTATACAGACATATCATTTACTTTCCCCATCTATCTCTCTACACCACCAACCCACCACCATCAACACCTTCCACCGCCACCAACCCACCACCATCAACACCTTCCACCGCCTGCTACCTATCTCTCTCTCTCTATACAACTCCCACAAAACCACCACCAATTACCGCCTAGTTCTGTCACTTATGTGGTACCCCAGCACGACCATGACCACCACCATTCCCCACCACACCTGCCGGAAATCCATCACGCAAATTTGGCAGTGGCATGAAGGTTCAAACTAGAATGACCCTTTGATTCGTCATCTCCTTCTTCATACCACCACACCCTGTTCCTGATCTGAAAATCTGGCGGCGACAAAGGTTAGTTAGGGTTTTTCGTTTTATTTTGGGTCTTTGGTTATCGGATTGGTTTTGGGTTATTGGTGGTGGTAATGGTTGTTAGCTATGGTGGTAATGGTGGTCTAAGATAGTGGCTGTAGTGGTGGCGTTGGTGTTGTTCCAGTTGCCGGAAATGTGAAGGGGGTAAGTTGGGGGGAGGGGTTTATTAGACGGTTGGGTGGTGTTGGTCGTGGTCTGATCTGAAAATCTGGCGGCGACAAAGGTTAGTTAGGGTTTTTCGTTTTATTTTGGGTCTTTGGTTATCGGATTGGTTTTGGGTTATTGGTGGTGGTAATGGTTGTTAGCTATGGTGGTAATGGTGGTCTAAGATAGTGGCTGTAGTGGTGGCGTTGGTGTTGTTCCAGTTGCCGGAAATGTGAAGGGGGTAAGTTGGGGGGAGGGGTTTATTAGACGGTTGGGTGGTGTTGGTCGTGGTGGAGTTAGAGGGCTCGGTGGTTGTTCTCGTGGGTGGAGGTGGGCTCGGTGGTGGTGGTGCTAGTGGGTCGCCGCAGGTGTGTTTGATAAAGAAGGGGAGGGTAGGGGTGGGTCCCAACAACAACAATAATAACAAAATTAAATTTTTTCTTTTATTTTTTAATATAAAATAAGATTTGGACTAAAACGGCAAGTTGAAAAGTTTATAAAGAAAATACCAAAAATACCCCTGTTTAACACTGAGTTTTTAGACGGAGTTAGGCAATGTGATCAAAATGACAAAGAAATGGAAAACTCAGGGACCTAGAGGAGAAAAAAAACTATTTGGACTAAAATAGCAATTTGGGACAAACCTCAGGAACTAAAATGACAATTTACTCTTTAATTTACAATATTTTAATACAAATCACAATTACATACACTTAACAGTATTTTACTCATGCAAAGGAAAATGTGTTGCAATTACAAATGTATGTAATAAAATAAAGACAATGTTTGGCTTAGCTTTTCAAAACAACTTATGACTTTTTGGAAAAGGTAATTAAGTCACAATGGAGTGACTTATTCACTTTTCCCCTCACATAACAGTTTTATGCCAAATACCTTTTAACTTTTCAATAACTCAATAATCGGGAACAGTGCATAAGTGTCAATGAAAATACATGATAATAGTTGTAATAATCTTTATAAATCTAAGAAAGCTCCTTAGCTTCAATCTGATGCAAGTTTTTATACCAAAGTAAGAACAACAAGCAAGACAAAATAATCATTACCTGAAATCCTAACGAAGGTCGCGATTGTTGTGTTGGCATCTACGCTCATAGGTATTTCCCCTACCACAAATGTTCAAATCCAATTCCATAAGTAAATTTTGAACTCTCTTTCAAGTCTGAATCAAGTACACAATAATAAATGCATAAAGAAAGACCACTCAATGACATGAACAAGAATGTTTATTAAACAAAAGTAGGTTTTGCCTTTTGCTACCATTATTTTCCCTTGAGTTCATTCTATAAGAGAAAAACATGTGAAACGAACAAAACTGCAACATGGTCTTGAATCTGTTAAAAAAAGGAAATGATTTATGTATATAGCTAATTATGGAATCAGTTAAATTATCATCGTGATCTTCCAAATTTGAGGGTCAAAGACATGGCTTCATCCCTCTCATTGCGATGCACGGAAGAGGTTAAAGTCGTGAAAATTTGTGAAAAGTCGGTTTTTGATGTGTTTTGGGTTATTTAAGGATGAACAGAACCTAATTCGCATAGAGAAACTTATTGACAAACTTATAGCTATAGAGAGAGATGAAGGAGCTGATTTGAAGCCTTGGGAGCTAGAAATTTGAAGATCCAAGTTGCAATTTGGTTAGATTCGATAAAGTTTCTTGCTTTCTTGTCTTTGAGTTGATCAACACAATGTTTACTACTTCTAAACTGAGTTTTGATCTTTCAAACATGATTAGTGGCTAACTTTTCATAGCTACCTAGGTTTGATGAACTAATTGCATGTTTTGACTTCTTTCAATTTGACTTTTATTCAAGTTTTTGTGTTTGATTTGAAATAGTTTTGATTGTTGCTGAATCTGGTCATGTGTGCTATTGTTTGCTGATTATTATTTGTTGGTTGTCATTATTGATGTGTTTGTAAAGAAGAAATTCACCATAGACATGTTTAAATCACTAGTTAACTCATAATTTTAGCCAATTATCGTTTTAACCCTATCATTAGAATAATATAGGTTAACTAATCAATAAAAATCAGTAGATATAAGTGTACATCCAATTCCCATTGAATAGAAATATTATTTGGGATTGCTAGGATTTGTCTAGTCGTTGTTTGGTAGTTTTAGACACTTGATAGATCGAGGTCTTTCTGCTTATTCGCGTGTAGGTGATTCTAGGTTTTCAGTGTATCAATCTAGAACTAGCTTCATAATTAAAAGGTGTTAAAGTGTTTCCCTTTTCATGTCTATAGCTGGGTGATTCGGTTTCGACAGGTCGAGTCGTTTCTATCTAGCACTTCATTCACTTTCTGATTGCACGTCATAGATCGGTTTTTAGTCTTTTGTGTGTGGGTCACATTCATCTTGTCTAATTACTATAGGATTTTTCCTCTTTAACAAGAGGGTAGTCAGTCTAAAATCAGAGAACTTAGTAATTGTCAACCGTAGAAGTCTTGCATATGGTTAGGGATTCTTTCCTAGGTAGTTTGTTAATCATCACTGACTTCACTCTTACATGTTCTTTGCTCTCATCTTTGTCTTCATTATTATTAGGATAATTTTAGGATATTAGTTGATAAAAATCATAATTACAAATCAAATTACTTTTAGGCTATAATTTCGATTTAGGTTAAGTTTTAGAGTTGCTAAATTATATTCCTTATGTTCGATACTCGGTAAGAAGAGAGGTAACAAAAAATTCTCGAAACGGTTCAATAACCTAAGAAGTGTTTTCCAGTAAGAAGAAAGGTTGTATGTTCTGAAAAATTCTATTTCCTTCGATTCCTCCTACAAGTGGATCCAAAGAGTTATGGGGGCGACATGTTGATGATTCCATTGAGGTTTCATTCTTAATGCTATCAACAATGTCTGGAGATCTTCAGTCCAAACTGGAGTATTTATACGCTTACAATATGATCTGTATGTTGAAGGAAAAGTTCCAACAAACTCGCAATGAACAGTTTGAGATTCTCAATCTTCTCTCATGTTGTATGAAAAAGGGAACAAGGATAAGCTCACACCATTGTAAAAAGGAGAGCTACATTGACAAGCTTAGGAAGTTAGGTTCTCTAGTTAACCAAGACATAGTTATAAGTCTTGTTCTTATGTGATTGCCAATTCAATATGAAATGGCCATAAAGAACTACTACATGATTGTCATCGAGGAACCATGTCATAGTTACGTGAAATACTTGTAATGATTAAGTCAATCAGGAATTCAAGAGAGCATCCATTTTCAAACCTCAAAGCCAAGGCAATATGAGAGCATCAGACCTAGTGATAACGTTTGTTTATCAATTTGATGAGGTCATGCATTAGAAAAGAAGATGCCCAAAGTATATTTGTAGAGCTGATGAAGAGCTGAGTCTAAATGGCTAGCACTTCAACTACTTTCATTATCGAACTCTTTTCGTTCTCTATTAAATCATGGGTGTTTGACATAAGATGTGGTCTGTTAGGATCGGACTCTCACACACGAACTCGGACCACACACACATTCAACTCTCACACACTCTGCCACTTTCAAGAACACAAGGATTTACGTGGTTCGGTCTAAACTGACCTACGTCCACGGGTAACTAGGAGGTTATATTTCTGGAGAGGTACACGTTTACAATACAGGTCAATCTCTTATATAGAGATTAAGATGAGAATTTTTCAAACAAGAAATTAATCTGCAAAAGAAAAAAATGGTTTCTTCCGCCTACTTCTTTTGACAGGCCGCAAAACATGGCTGCTGCCTACACATTTTCTGCAGCTACTTTTGACAATCCACAAGAGTGGCTTCACACTCAACAATCTCCCACTTGAAGCCACGGGACAATCTTCACCTGTGCTTCAACTGTGCATCTGTATTTCTGTAAATAAGATCCCCCTTGATCTTAGCTCATTCCTAGTTACCCTGGCCTTCTCTTCAGTTAACCTGAAGGCCCGTTGAAGCTCCCGTTAGCTCCAACACATCAGTCATGGCTAAGTCTGCCCCTGACCCATTCTCTGTTCCTATCGGCTCCCACTGACACGAACTGCCCGATCCTGGAACATCTTGAGAACAAACACTCTCCGAATAAAGCAGATAATTCACTGGAGAGACTTTTACCGCTGGAATACTGGTTCTCTTAACCCACTGTCATCTGGGAGTTCTGACTGAAGCACTACCTGTGCTCCCACTGCCACGAATACCCTTGACTGGTTTCTCTGAACCTTTCCTAGCACGTTCAACCTGAATCTGACCTGTGGCTCTGGGTTTGCCATCTGCAAAGCAAACCTTCTTCTGCCCACGAGATTCTGTGAACCGGATCTTGGTCTTGTTCTGAACTGGGACGGTTACTCCCTCAGACGGTAAACTGACCATATACAGCGAACCCCGTTTCTTTCCACGAGCTACGACTAGATTTCCCTTTAGAACCTTCCACTGCTCGTTCCTGAACTTAACCTCGTGCCCCTGTTCATCCAACTGCCCAACAGAAATCAACTGTTTCTTCAGACTTGGAATTACTCGGACATCCTTCAAAGTCCATGAACCGACTGGAGTCTTCAGATCTAAGTCACCCATGCTCGTCACATCAAGAACCTCATCGTTCGCTAGTCTTACCGTACCAAAATCACCTTCTTTCAGATTTCGCAGTGCTTCACTGCTGTGGGTAGCGTGAAATGAAGTACCCGAATCCATAACCCAGGTATCCACACTGCTTTCCACACTACAGATCAAAACATCATCATCTGAGTGGGCTACTGCAACGTTAACTTCTTTCTTCTCATTTGGACATTGATTCCTAAAATGTCCTACCTCTTTGCAGTTCCAACAGGTTACATCACCTCGAGCCCTAGACTGACTCCTATTTTTGTTCCTGCTCCGACTATCTCTGTTATTCTTCCTTCCTCTGCCAACATTCAGTAATTCACTCGATGATCCACTCGAACTTCTTCTTCTGACATCCTCGCTCAGAATGAGATCACGAATCCCTTCAAAAGTAAATTCGCTGGTACCTGATGAACTGAAAATCGTTCTAACAGTTCCGGACCAACTGTCTGGCAAAGAAGATAACAGTAGCAAAGCTTGAACTTCATCTTCGAATTTGATGCCCACTGACGCAAGTCTGGCCAAAATCGAGTTCAACTTGTTGATGTGCTCTGTGACTGAACTGCCTTCCCTCATCCTAGTATTCACCAGCTCTCGAATCAGAAAGACCTTATTAGCTGCCGAAGGCTTCTCGTACATGTTAGATAGGGCTAACATCATGCCACTAGTTGTGGTTTCCTTCATGATGTTGAATGCCACAGTCTTTGATAACGCCAATGTAACAACTGCCCTGACTTTCCTGTCTTTTGATTCCCAATCTGCTGGTTCCACCCTTTCTGGTCTAACTCATGTTAACACAATATCAAGATCTTTTTGAACTAATAATGCCTCAATCTGCATCTTCCACCAGCTAAAATCTGTACCGTTAAACTTATCGATTTGAACTTTCCCGTCTTCTACCATGTTAACAAACACGACTGACCGAAATTTAAATCGAAATATAAACCGAAAATCAACACTGAAACAACCGAACCACGTCTGGTCTACGGTTCTGCTTCTTCGATCTTCAACAAACAATACTCTGAAAATTACTGCTAGTTCAACCGTTCAAAAAAAACTGTTCTTTGAAATTTATTGTTTTTTTTTTCTTTAAAACCCAAAAGAAAACATAAAGGGTGACAAAAGTCAAAAGATGACAAACCCCTTTTTCCTTTTCCTTTTCCTTTTCTTTCTTCACGTGCCTTCCTACTTCTTTCTTATCAAAAGGAATCTTTTTTTTTAATATATACTTTCTTTCCCTTTTTCAATACATCAAAGAAAACAAAGACACAACCTTTTGTTTCCTTCTGCCAATTCCAAATGAAAGGGAAAAGAAATAACCTCTGCTCAATCGATCAAGTAACAAGCAGGTGGCAACCTTTACAAGCTTCGATTGATGGCTGGGTTCAACGGCTACGCTGCCGGTTGGTCGGAGAAACAGCGGCGGTTCTGCCGGCTGTGGCGACGGTTCTAATGGCGGCGGTTTCGGAATCACGGCGGTGATTCACTTGAGCGGCGACGGTTCTGATCTTCTCTGTTTGTGTGAGTCGATCAAGAGCCCTGAGCTCTGATACCAGTTGTTAGGATCGGACTCTCACACACGAACTCGGACCACACACACATTCAACTCTCACACACTCTGCCACTTTCAAGAACACAAGGATTTACGTGGTTCGGTCTAAACTGACCTACGTCCATGGGTAACTAGGAGTTTATATTTCTGGAGAGGTACACGTTTACAATACAGATCAATCTCTTATATAGAGATTAAGATGAGAATTTGTCAAACAAGAAATTAATCTGCAGAAGAAAAAATGGTTTATTTCGCCTACTTCTTTTGACAGGCCGCAAAACATGGCTGCTGCCTACACGTTTTCTGCAGCTACTTTTGACAATCCACAAGAGTGGCTTCACACTCAATAGTGGTCCTCACATCTGTAAGAGATATAGAGAACTGAAGCAAGGCGACTTGGAACTCCATGATGAAAATAGATAGAAGGTTGCGGTCAAAATAATACTCCGATAGTATAGGCTCCTCCTTCCAAGTGGTCTTTATCTTGTTTTGAACAATGTTTGTTTTGTTCCTAGTATAACTAGCAACACGATTCTAGTTTCTATGTTACGTGAACAAGGTTATAAGTACACTTTTAATGGGGATTTCATTTTTGCTTACTTGAATGATGTGTTGTATTTTGAGGCTAGGCCTCATAATGGCATGTATGAGATTTATGTTCACAATGTAACTAATGGTAACGCAATATATAATCTTTCGACCAAACGTATGAAGTCGGACTTCAATGATACATATCTATTGCATTGTCGACTAGGTCATATAAGCAAGAAACATATGAAAAGGCTTTAAATTGACCAGAATACCCCTTGACTCAACTGGGTATTTTGTATGGAGTTAGGCCAGATGATCAAAATGGAAAAAAGTGGGAAAAGTCAGGGACCAAAAGAGAAAAAAAACTATTTCGACTAAAGTGGCAATTTTGACCAAACATTAGGGACTAAAATGACAATTTACTCAAATTAGAATGACATCGTATTTTTATTGTGTGTTTTCTAATAAGTAATAATTATATGTTTTTGTTATATGTTCCTCGCTCTGACCCGACCCGAACGAGGATCAACCCGAAAATTTTAACGTTTTGTTGTGAAAGATTTGAACACCGAAAAAGATGGACCCCATTAGAAAAAAATTATGAGTCCACCACCGCCCTTGTGGGTGGCAATCTTGTTACATGGAGCAATAAGAAAAAGAGGCGGTCGTTCTTTCAAGTGCCGAAATTAAGTTTAGAGGGATAGCAAGGAGGTTGGTAGAAGTTTTATGGATACGAAAACTCTTAACCGAAATTGGGTTCCTTCCAAAGGAAACCAGCAGAATCATGTGTGATAATGAAGATGCTATTGAAAATAGGAGAAAACCCGGTACAACATGAACTAAACATCTAGAAGTAGACAGACACTTCATTAAAGAAAAACTAGAAATAGGGATCATTGAGCTACCATTTGTTCGACCAGAGCGACATTTAAACAAAGGTTTTCAATCTTGTATAAACCATTGTAATTTCGTATAAATGTTTCATTGTAATTATTCAAGAAAATAGAATCCAATTTCAATATTCTACAATATATACTTGATAAGAGAATCATTACCTGAAAACTTAACCAAGGTCCCCATTGCCGCGTTGTCTTAGAAGCTGACTGATTCTTGTCTATCAATTCTGAATAGTGTACGGAGTAATAAATGCATAAAGAAAGACCACAGTCGACAATGTGTAGCATGAATGGTTGGTGGTTTATATTATCAATATCAATTGGTATAACTCATTTTATGGTTTTTCGAAAGTGCTTTTGTAAAATTTACTATTGTACTTGGGTTGGAAGAAAAGTATATGCCTGTATTCGATTGGAAGATTTAGAAGAATTAATTGCCCTCGATTCCTTCAATAATTTTACTGAAACAATCTATATCTATCCTACCTAAGCCTATCTTCATTCGTGACCCAATCCAACCAGACCGTTTATTAAAAAACTAATATCTCTTTTTTTAACCAACCCAACCCAACCCTACTCAATTTTTAACACACGTTCACAACCTATTCCAACCTAAAAATATATGTTTTTGAACGAACTTTGTTTCTAATAAAATTTATATCGGAATGTTTACAAAAAAAAATAAATTAAAAAATACCGTGTATTTAGTTTTTTAATTTGAATATTATAAGTTATTTTAGTAATTAAATCATTGGGGGAATTAGTTTGAGTTACAATCAATTATATTGTGACATGTGACATAAAGATTACACAAGTTTGGGTTGCAACCTAGGTTGCTCCACCAACCAACCTGGTTGCATACTTAGATGGCCGGATCTATTCATACACCCATTTGGTCTATTCACACATCCAAACGTCCCGCTATGGCCAAAGCGGGGCGCTTTGGATTAAAATTAAAGTCAACAGACAAAAGCTGAGCACGTCACTTCCTGTCCGGCGACCTCTTACCGAAGCGGCCCGCTTTGCCCAAAGCGAGGCGTTTTGGTCTGGCAGTTTATTTTTGGGGGAAAAAGTAGGGTTTTGGTGAAAAAAAGGGTTGTTGGTTTGTTGTTTGATTGTATTTGATTGTGTTTTTTTGTTGAAAGGTTGTAGATTTTTATTTTTATTTTTATAAGACATATTTAATTTAAAGTTGATTTAAAGTTATTTTATTTTTACAAAAAAACATATATATATTAGTGTTATTAATTTATCAAGTAATAAGTTACTTTTTTTTTTAATTTTTTTGTCAATTTATATCATATATTTGACTAATTTATATTGTTATGTTCTTTTAGTTTTCATGATGAAACCGGAGCTGTTATCTCGGTTCTTCAGTACTTTCGTGATAAATTCAATGTTTATATTCGTTATCCAGTGCAGAAAAATACGTTTTCTGTATCGGTTATTCAGATCTCTATCCGGTTATCTTTTAAAACTGCAATACTCGAATGTACAGAAAATCCCGAAGAAGTTTAACAGATATCATCGGAAGCAAATCCTGTTGAACAACAATGTCCTGTTAATTGTTTCATATAACATGCTTGGTAACAAAGAGGAACACTTTCTTCTTTTGTTTTTCGATCTTTGTTAGCTGTTAATATTTTATTTTTTTCTACTTTTAGAAAGGTTTGAGAGAGAAAGTTGTAGTCAAATTACAGTTAGTCTTAAATGATACAAAAATGTGATGATACCAAAAGAAGCAGCACTTTGGACACTGTTGGGTTATCATCTTTCAACCCCATGTTGATAAGTGTGTGTTTATTTTGATTTAATGCTTCAGTTTACTTGAATCTTTGTGTGTGTTTTTTGTTGCAATTCAGCCAAGACCGACACAGGTAAGATCGTGCCACTTGATGTCAAAGGCTCAGACACTGATGGCAGCGTCAAGCTCAAAATACAGGCCAAGGAACATATCCCCTTTGACCAACAGGAGCTGATCTTCAACGAGAGAATCAAGTGTCTGTCTATTCAATTGAGAGAAATCATTGCATTACATCCCCGTTGAAAAACAGAATCGATAATTTTTTTTAGGGAAAATGGGGTTGAAAGATGATAGTCCAACAGTGGAGGATCTCATTCTACAGTTTCGATAAATTCAGGGGTATTCTCAAATAATGTTTCCTAGATGTTTGAAGACCAACAAATGTCCAAAGTGCTGCTTCTTCGTTCGCCTGACCAGGCGATGAAGAACCCCTAAAACAGGACATAATCCCAGATTGTCTAGAGAAGCGCTTTTATCATGTGTCATATGAAACAAGTGTCTGACTTGGACAACGGTATCTCAACGAAAGGAATTCTAAAAAGGAAAAGAGACACAACTCGTGTAGTTGCAAAAAGCAGAATCACAGTCCTTTTCCTTCAATTTCCAGAACATTCTCCACAAACTATAACAAATTCCTTTTCCTTCAATTCTGTCGATGTGTCATCTTTGGAGTTAGTAGGATTTCTAAAGGGTCGTATTATTGGCACACCTAGGGGGATTAAATCGACACCCTCAGTACGCATCGTATAGGCCTTTACGATGCGTATTGAGGTGGGTTCAAACTTCTATGTCTGCCAAAGGCTGTCATTGTCCCCTACCAAAAAGTAATAGGCATCGTATATGCCTATACGATGCGTATTGAGGGTGTCGATTTAATTTTTTAATTTTTTCAAGGTAGCTTCCTGTCACGCGGTAGCTTTCCGTCACACGAACAAAAAAGTAGCACTTTGGACATTTGTTGGTCTTCAAACATCTAGGAAACATTATTTGAGAATACCCCTGAATTTATCGAAGCTGTAGAATGAGATCCTACATTGTTGGGTTATCATCTTTCAACCCCATTTTCCCTAAATTTATTGATTATGTTTTTCAACAGGGATGTAATGCAATGATTCCTCTCAATTGAATAGACCGACACTTGCTTCATAGGACTCACTTGAATCGTCTCGGATGTAATAACAATACGTTTAGCATCCGTGCCTGCTTGAATTGTAGAAATCAAAGGATAACGAAGATGGACATAGTATTTATCACGAAAGTACTGAACAACCAAGATAACAACTCCGGTTTCATCAGCTGCATTTGGAACAGGAGAGTTGAAAAACTGCAATTGGAATTGATCTTGGAACAACACACTCTTGTTACCATATGACACATGATAAAAGCGCTTCTCTAGACAATCTGGGATTATGTTACGCAAATTGGGTACCACATATTTGCTTCAAGATTTACGTCTGATGTCCAAGTTTCCCATAGTCACAAACGATTGCGGTTTGTATTTCGCATAGCCACCGTTTCGGTAGTAAAAAAAGGTTGCGGTTTGCAGATTCAATCTTCATTGCTTCATTAAAATTAACAAGGCGGTCTCTTTGCTTCGTCCACTAGAACTATTTGTGTATGCATTATTTTGGTAGTTAAAGCGCTAATGAGGCGCCATTAGAAGAAGTATCCAAACACACTCTCTCTCTCCTCAGCTATACAACTGATTCCTCTGGGTTTCTTAAATCGGATTTTCACTTAGGGTTTTTATTATTTGATCAATGGAAGTTGAAATCGACATAAAGGTCATCGATGATTCAATCGCAAACAAAACCAAACACTCGTAATCCTCAACCTGCTTTGAAACCGGACGGAATCTACGAAGAAACTGTTCGATTCCACGGTGAGTGGAGAAATTAGCGACGGAGAAACTATTGGAATTTGTGGATTTCAGTTGGTTCAGAAACTTAACAAGAGAAGCAACTAAAAAAGCGGTGAACGGTATTTAAGGTACACACCGCATTCGAAGATCCTTGCATTAGACACAATTTGTTGGAATTTGTAGATTTCGGTTGGTTCAGATCTCTATTCGGTCATCTTTCCTCTCAATTGAATAGACCGACACTTGCTTCATAGGACTCACTTGAATTGTCTCGGATGTAATAACAGTACATTTTGCATTCGTGCCTGCTTGAATTGCATAAAGCAAATGATAACGAATATGAACATTGTATTTATCACGAAAGTACTAAACAACCGAGATAACAGCTCCGGTATTTATCACCAACTCATCTGTAGTAGTGTTTGTTTGAGAACCTGATTCAGATACACAACGGTCTCTTTGCTTCGTCCACTAGAACTATTTGTGTATGCATTCTTTTGGTAGTTAACAACGCTAATTAGAAAAAAATATGTAAAATTAATCATATCGATTGCTATAACAGGATGGATGTGACACACACAGATAGATAAGCTGTCACAGTTGTCAAATTCGTTGCGTGCATTCATATTGTTTAGACAACAAACGTATAATAAACGGATTGTTGGACTTCTTGTTCCAAATGCAACTGTGAATATTTAATGTGCAAACTGAAACATATTGACACGATATAATTGCAAGACCGTTTGTCAGGTTTCCAATGCTCACACTGGGTTATAAACAACGCTGATACGAACACATGTGTTTTGAAATAGGCTTTGTTCTTGGTTTAATGAAGTTACACGTAACATCTAGTTATATTCAGATTTAAACAATGCACGCCTCAACTGAGATAACATACGTCCATCAAGCTCAAAAAGAAAACTTGTGTTTCCCATAGTCACAAACGGTTGCGGTTTGTATTTCGCATAGCCACCGTTTCCGTAGTAAAAAACGGTTGCGGTTTGCACATTCAATCTTCAATATTTCATTAAAATACCACTAGTAGAAGAACCCGACACGTCTTTATGTTAGGGAGAATGTTCTCTAAATTGAAGGAAAAGTATAAATCACCTCCAATCCTTTCCTGGTCAAATCACACACTATAAAGTTTAAACTTATTCTGTGTTGTAGCTTGGAAAGATGACCGAATAGACATCCGAATAACAAACTGTGGATAACTTGTTTGCGTTATCCTTCAACATAAGCTAAAATACGTTAACATACGCTAAAATACATTAACATACGATAAAATACGTAAAAATATACTAAAACAGGTCAAAATACGCTAAAATACGCTAAATTACGTTAGGATACGCTAAATTATGTTAGAATACGCTAAAAGTACGTTATAATACGCTAAAATAAGCCAAAATACGTTAAAATACGCCAAAATACGTAAAAATACCCTAAAATAGGTTAAAATAAGTTAGAATACGCTCAAATACGTCAAAAATACGCAAGAATAGGCAACAACATGTTAGAATACGTCAAAATACATCAAAATACGCGACTAACGATATTTCTAGACACGTATACATAAATATGGCACTATGGAGTAAAAGTGGATTTCAAACAAAACTGTACGTAATCATAGAATACGATATTCGCACGCAACCGAACGGCACCAAAACGACTTATGCTCAAGGTACACGTAATAAAACGACAAAATATGTAAAAGTTCAGCAAAAAACGAGACGTATAAGTGTCGAACCGAGGGAAACACGAATAGTTCTAGTGGACGAAGCAAAGAGACAGTTGTGTATCTGAATCAGGTTCTCAAACAAACACTACTAAATGCATCTGTATTTAGTAGTGTCCGTTGAAATACAATTTTGAATGTATATAAGAGCGTGATCAACTACTTTGGGTATATTCGAAACCAACTAAAATACGTTAAAATACGTTAAAAGCGGTGAACGGTATTTAACGTACACACCGCATTCGAAGATCCTTGCATTAGACACAAATTGTTGGAATTTGTGGATTTCGGTTGGTTCAGAGGTCGGTCTCGGGTGGGCATAAGATCCGTGGGCCCTATTGTCGGATTATTGAACCAAGAAATTCAATGGACTGCCGCAAATGAAGTCAAAAGTGATCAAACTTGGACATCAGACGTAAATCTTGAAGAAATGAAACACAATCCCAGATTGTCTAAAGAAGCACTTTTATCATGTGTGATCCAGAGGTCGGTCTCGGGTGGGCATAAGATCTGTGGGCCCTATTTTCGGATCTGTGACTCCATGGAAGATGTGATTAAGGTAAGCGTGCTGTATCATGTGTCAAAAAATGGAACATAATCCCAGATTGTCTAAAGAAGCGCTTTTATCATGTGTCATATTAGAGTAGTATGAGTCTGAGTCCATTGTGGTTCGTGAATGTTTCGAATCATCATAGAAGACGTATCAGGTGAGTTGTGGTTGATTTATAGGAGGAGGTTATGAAACAAATATATGTTTATGCGAATTTAAAGGACAATACTGACAGAGGTGCTGGTCTTTTCTCCCACTGTGCAAACTTGAAAAATCTCACCATAACACATCTAATATGACACATGATAAAAACGCTTCTTTAAACAATCTGGGATTATGTTCCGCAAATTGAGAACCACATATTCGTGTGTAAAAGCTCGGGTTCGCATTCGACACAACACAACAAAAAATAAATAAAAAAAACAGCGGCCTAATACGCATCGTATAGGCCTATACGATGCGTATCAAGCCCGCCGCCAGACATAACCTGCACCTGTCAGTCTGCCATGTTTTTTACTTTAATTCAATACGCATCGTATAGGCCTATACGATGCGTATTGAATTGAAAAAGTGTGCAGATAGACAGGGGGTGTGCCATTAGAAAATCCCTTTCTAAATACAGCTGTAGGATCCGTACTTAAAGGTCTCTCTCTAAAAGAAATCCACATCATCAATAATCGATACAAACTTCTTCGAGCTAACTGCCGATATCTCATCCTTCGTATCTATTTTACAATCAAATCAACTCATCCTTCGATTTAAGCGGCGCTTTCTGATCAACGTTTATCGAATAACTAACATTTTACTCATTTTGTTAAATTGATTGATTATTCGTTTAAAATATGCACAGATCCTGCATATTCATATGGAAATGGTGGAATGTTGAGTTTAGAATATAACAATCAGAACACGCCGCGTAAATCTCAGTTATGTCTCATTGCATTATGACAATACTGACAGGGGTGCTGGTCTTTTCTCCCGCTGTGCAAACTTGAAAAATCTCACCATAACACATTGTAGACTGGTGGGCTTGAATGGTTTTAATATATTTCATCTTTGACTATCTAGTCTAATACTTGAAAATGGATATGATCGTGTCAAGATATTTATCTATCATGTCATCGACCAACTGCTTGAAATCGATTCCGTTTCTCGGGTTCGCATTTCTCATGTGTCGTGCGATTGTCTAAAGAAGCGCTTTTATCATGTGTTATCTGATTGTCATTACGAATAACTAGCAGAAGACGTGTCGGGTTCTTCTGTTAGTTATTCGGAATGTTTCGAATCATCATAGAAGACGTGTCGGGTTCTTCTGCTTGTCACAAACGGTTACGGTTTGTATTTCCCATAGCCACCGTTTCCGTAGTAAGAAACTATTGCGGTTTGTAATAAAACGAAAGGGATTTCTCCGTCGCTAATTTCCCCATTCACTGTGAAATCGAACAGTTTCTTCATAGATTCTGTCCGGTTTCAAAGCTGGTTGAGGATTACGAGTGTTCTAGACTCGTTGAAGGCATGCTTGTTTGTGCGATTTACAGAAATAAGGATGAAGCTCTGTATTTTGATGCTGCGGGGAAACATGAAAGAAGACCACCTCACGAAACGAAGTTTCATAATCATGGCTGAATAGAGATCTGAATATCCCCTCGGTAGTTGTTACCACATGACACATGATAAAAGCGCTTCTTTAGACAATACGGGACTATGTTTCGCAAATTGGGAACCACGTATTCGTGTGTAAAAGCTCGGAAAGATGACCGAGTAGAGATCTGAATATCCCCTTGGTAATTTATCGATTCTTTTTTTCAACAAGGATCTAATGCAATGATTCCTCTCAATTGAATAGACAGACACTTGCTTCATAGGACTCACTTGAATCGTCTCGGATGTAATAACACTACGTTTGGCATCCGTGCCTGGTTGAATTGCAGAAAGCAAAGGATAACGAAGATGAACATTGTATTTATCATGAAAGTACTAAACAACGTGTCGTAAAAGTTACGTCTTTTAAGAAGTCCAACATTCCGTTCGTTATATGTTGTTGTCTCAACAATATGAATGCAAGCAACGAATTTGACAATTGTGACAGCTTACTAAAAGTTCCTCAGGCTCACGGCAACCGCACTGGTTTTTCAATCAATTCAACTATGTTGGTTCGGTTTAGTTTTTTCCGACTGTTTCAGTTATGTTTCAATAAATAATATATGATCGAGAAGCACTAAAATAACAACGGTTCTCCAATTCAATCTTCATTGCTTCATTAAAATTAACAAGGCGGTCTCGGTTGCATATTTTAGAGAGACCTTTAAGTACGGATCCTACAGCTGCATTTGGAACAAGAAGTCTAATAATCCGTTCATTATATGTTGTTGTCTCAACAATATGACTGCACGCAACGAATTTGACAACTTTGACAGGTTATTAAAAGTAGAAATCACCTCCAACCCTTTCCTGGTCAAATCACACAATATAAAGTTTAAACTTATCATGTGTTGCAGTTTGTATTTCCCATAGCCAAGTCACGAAACGAGGTTTCATTATCATGGGAAATGAAGAAATTTGATATTGGAAGGTACGAAGATTTGGATACAACTTCAAGTCACGAAGATGACTCTGCAGTAGTTGATCATGACGACTGTAATAAAACAAAAGGGATTTCGAGCAGTTGTTCGATGACAAATTGAATTAAACGAATCAATCGAGTATGATACAACTACCACAATGTTAAATTTTAATAATGTTCATCGACATTTAAGTTCTAATTAAATTATATTTGAAACAATTCAAACATCTTATGATACAACTACCACAATGTCAAATTTTAATAATGCCCGTCGCTAATTTCCCCATTCACCATGAAATCGAACAGTTTCTTCATAGATTCCGTCCGGTTTCAAAGCCGGTTGAGGATTACAAGTGTTCTAAACTCGTTCAAGGCATGCTTGTTTGTGCGATTTACAGAAATAAGGATGAAGCTCTGTATTTTGATGCCGCGGGGAAACATGAAAGAAGACCACCTCATGAAACGAGGTTTCATAATCATGGGAAACGAAGAAATTTGCTCTTGGAAGATATCCAATATTTGGATATAACTTCAGGTCACGAAGATCACTCTGCAGTAGTTGATCATGACGACTGTAATAAAACGAAAGGGATTTCGAGCAGTTGGTCGATGACAAAATGAATTAAATGAATCAATCGAGTATGATACAACTACCACAAATTGGGAACCACATATTCGTGTGTAAAAGCTCGAAAAGATGACCGAATAGAGATCTGAATATCCCCTTGGTAGTTGTTACAACATGACACATGATAAAAGCGCTTCTTTAGACAATCTGGGACTATGTTCCGTTTTAGGGTTTCTTCATCACCTATAACAATGTCGATAAACGTTGATTGGAACACACCGCTTAAATCTCAGTTATGTCTCATTGCATTATGACAATACTGATAGGGGTGCTGGTCTTTTCTCCCACTGTGCAAACTTGAAAAATCTCACCATAACACATTGTCTAGAGAAGCGGTTTTATCATGTGTCATATAACACAAACAAGTTCGCCACAGTTTGTGCAAATCAATTTCTGTAACATCACTTCATCAATAATCGAGAGAAACTTCTTCGAGCTAACTCCCGATATCTCATCCTTCTTATCTACTTCACAATCAAATCAACTCATAAACAACCAAAACACTACCATAGGTGAACCCTCCAGAAGAAATCACAGGCTGATACATAAATGTGCATATAATGCATAGAAAAGAGCTCTGCAATTTGCATCCACTAACCATACTGTTATTACATCCGAGATGATTCAAGTGAGTCATATGAAGCAAGTGTCTCCCTATTCAATTGAGAAGAATCATTGCATTATATCCCCATTGAAAACAAGCTTGAAAAGGTTTAGCACCAGTAGGGATAATGTTAAAGGAAGGCTGGTGAAGGTTAGCTGACACTCATCATTCTCTTGCACCTTCTGCAGACATGCATCTCTGAGCAGTCGCCGAGAGTGAAAAGACGCTCGTGAAGGTTAGCTGACGCTCCATGGGCTATGAGGCAGTCGCGATCCAAATCGATCGTTGTTAAGCCAAAGCTGGTTGAGGATTACGAGTGTTCTAGACTCATTCAAGGCATGCTTGTTTGTGCGATTTACAGAAATAAGGATGAAGCTCTGTATTTTGATGCCGCGGGGAAACATGAAAGAAGACCACCTCACGAAACGAGGTTTCATAATCATGGGAAACAAAGAAATTTGATCTTGGAAGATATCCAATATTTGGATACAACTTCAGGTTACGAAGATCACTCTACAATAGTTGATCATGACGACCGGTTGAGTCGTCAGGAAAACTTTTCCTCAGGGGAGGGTGGGTAGTATGAGTCTGAGTATATTGTGGTTCGTGAAGGGGTAGGGATAATGTTTTATGGGTGGTGAGTTGTGGTAGATTTATAGGAGGAGGTTATGAAACAAATATATGTTTATGCGAATTTAAAGGACTTACATGGAATGCTACCATCTATGCCTTTTTTCCATCCATATATTCCGTCCAACATATGACATATGATAAAAGCGTTTCTCAAGAGAATATGAGATTATGTTCCGTTTTATTACGGTCGTCATGATCAACTACTGCAGAGTGATCTGCGTGACTTGAAGTTGTACCAAAATCTTCGATATCTTCCATGTAAAAGCTCGGAAAGATGACCGAAGAGAGATCTGAATATCCCCTTTGTAGTTGTTACCACATGACACCTGATAAAAGCACTTATTTAGACAATCTGGGACTATGTTCCGCATCGTGACTTGAAGTTGTACCCAAATCTTCGATATCTTCCATGTAAAAGCTCGGAAAGATGATCGAATAGAGATCTGAATATCCCCTTTGTAGGTGTTACCACATGACACCTGATAAAAGCGCTTATTTAGATAATCTGGGACTATGTTCCGCATCGTAGACTGGTGGGATTGAATGGTTTTATTATATTTCATCTTGGACTATCTAGTCTAATACTTGAAAATGGATATGATCGTGTCAAGATCTTTATCTATCATGTCATCGACCAACTGCTTGAACTCCATTCCGTTTCTCGGGTTCGCATTCGACAGAAGACACCAACTTCCAAAATCAGGGTCGAAACGCCCCGCTTTGGTTCGCATTCGACAAAAGACACCAACTTCCAAAAATCAGGGTCGAAACGCCTCGCTTTGGCCAAAGCGGGGCGTTTAGGGTTCAAACATTCCACCGTACAGAATATAACATCGCATCAAGTCTCATCACCCATTGTCGGGAAAAAAAATCCTAAACGCCCCGCTTTGGCCAAAGCGGGGCGGTTCAACTGACATCGTACACCATCACATCACCGTTTGTCTGGAAAACATGCCAAAACGCCCCGCTTTAGCCAAAGCGGGGCGCTTCGAAAGGGAGTGGAAATAAGGTTTGGGTGTGTGAATAGCATGACCCTACTTAGATTGATGTGAATTTTATTTTTAATTTTTTTAATTACTTGAATTTTTGTCTTATTGGTGACCACCGTCACCAATGGACATAGCCTAAGACTATAGGGTGTGGTTCCCCTTCCCCATGTCCACCTCATCGCCACATCACCCTTACTTTCCACCTCATCATCCTCCCCCAAACATGGGGTGTGGTTCCCCCTAGGGATGAGCAAATGGTACCGTGTACGGTACCAGTATCGAATTTACCGAACCAGGTACATTTTCGGTATCGACTTTTGATATTTTTGGTACCGGTTCAGTACAGGTTCGGTACCGGTTTTTACCCTCAAATACCTGTACCGAATCGTACCGTACCGGGTAAATTCGGTACCGATACCAATTTTTGGGATTTTCGGTACCGGTACCGGTTGGTACCAAGCTCATCCCTAGCTCCCCTTTCTTCCCCTTTCTATTTTTTATTTTTATTTTTTAATACCAAAATTCTTAAAAATATAAAAGAGTAAATTTCACTTTTTGTCCTTTATGTATTATCTGAATTTTGAAACGTGCCCTTTAACAGTTTTAATTTCAATTTATGTCATTAAATCACATGTTTTATGTCACTTTAAGTCCTTTACACCAAACTGAGTTAAATTACTCGGTTAGGTTTATTTAATGCAAAGGTATTATTGGTATTTTACCTTTTTACTTTATTACTCGCCCCTTTATATCCCATCTTATCTGCATCTTCTTCCTCAATTAGGGTATCAAGGTTGATTATCTACATCTTCTTCCTCAATATAACACCACCATCACCGTCACAACCACTTCACATCACCATCACCACCTCACCGGTAACAGGCAACCCCACTGCAATATTGTATTCTCCAATTTCAGGCACCGGCAGTTTCCCCTAACATCTAGCAACCAACTTCAATCATCATTGTAACACCTCGTAAAATCGTGTCCAATAATGTATTGACACGTGTCCCTAATCTTAATTGTGCCTAAAAGTTGGCTAAGAGGGACTATTTTGTCCAAAATTGAAAACTATGAATGTGGAGGGACTAAAAGTGTCAACATGCTGAAACTGTGCCTCTGAGTGACCTTACACAGTGTCCGTATTCTCAAATGAGCCACTTGTTGGATGAGAGGAGCTGTTTGCGTAATTGTTTAAAAGTTTGTGTGATGAAGGGTTAAAAGCGTCAACATGTTAATTCTTACCTCTGAGTGACCTTTTAACAAACCGGGAGCTTCATGATGTTCGATCATACTCTCGGGAATGCCTAATATTGGCTATTTAGGGCTTTTATGCCATTAAGTGATAATACGCTCAATATCATAAAACTATGGCAATAAACACTTTGTAAAGACAAGCAACTTTCAGTTCATCACACACATTTATCAACATCACACATCACACAAACAACATCACACATAGCACAAAGTCTCTGATTTATTTTTCTTATTGTTTAAAGTCTCTGAGTACTAATTAACATATACGGGTAATGGACTTAAACATATGACCTGAAGTTGATAACTTGAAGACCACTTCATCTTGGGCTTTGACTTTAGTTCTGAATTAGACACCAACCAGCAACATAGGGCCCAATTTCACCTACAATCCAATAACACTAGAAGTGGGCCTGTCCTCACTTGAACCCTGTGTTGAAGGATGCGTCGGGCTGGCCCAACAGTTCTATGGAGCCCAACCTTTAAATGTCCAGCAGTGTATAGCAACCCATATGAATGTCTTATCAAGCATCCCATATCCTTGCCCATGATCCATATACATGTTACACACAAAAAATATAACAAAACATTATAAACTTTAGAATATCTGAGTGTAAGGTATTAAATTGTTAATGTTAAATCCATTAACATTTTCAATACCCCCCCCCCCCACAATTTAATACCCAAGTTGATCAAACATGTTGAACTTCTTACACAAATCATTGTCCTGACCCACTACCAAACCTTTAATCATATGGAAGAGAAAGACAATAATCAGATGTGTAAACAAGAAAAACAACAAACTAAGTACTTTGTCACAGATTTGCTTGACAAATAAACGAGTTTTATCTGACCAATAAACAACTCTCAACAATCTAATACAGCTCACATATAGATCATCAACAAGTTCACCTACTCTCACAAAATACTCAATCTAACAGGTAAACGAACAAACATGCTCAAACCCTAGAAATGAATCAGAGAGAGAGAGACTGCACAATAACCCTAACACTAATGTAGGAAAACCATTGAGAGAGAAGACTGGAAAAAAACTTGACTAAAAAAGTTAACAGCTTAATTTGATAAAATAATCAGATGTACATATAAATTCATATTAAAATTTAGTATCAAAATACCAATTGAAATGCTCAAAAAACTTTAACTAAACCAGAACATACTCACAAAACAGCACTAAGATCTTTACAGAAACTCTACGGATTAGACTAGACCATCAATATAATAATCTGAGACAGAACCTACAAGATCTAATGAGTTCAACATACAAAAAACTCTAGATCTCAGATTTACTCTAGAGACATCTAAAGAAAACACAGTGAAGATGAACGTAACTGATCTAATACTCTAACAAATCATTAACACAACGATCTGTCTAGAAAGACAATATCAGATCTAACAGATTGGCTATACGATACACCCTAGATCTACGATGTGCCTCATAACAAACAATGAATCACACAATTTAACAAACAAGTCTGCATATAACACGAAGCACACACTTCTATAGTAGACCACAATTATAGCCTACATAAACTCTGGCAAAATACAAAATTGTAAGACCCTTACTAATATTTAACGGTTTTTCTTATAAATTTAGACTAAAAATGTGTATTAATGATTACACATACTTATGAAAATACGGGTTTATTTAGAACTTTTCTCAATAAAAACAATACAACATAATATGTATGAATTCGTCGTTTACAACGATGACGAAACTATGTGCGGAAGCCTGTATCTTGATCGTGTTCGGTTCTTCGTTGAGCTTGATCGTCCTCCGGTACTATAATTTATACCTACAATTCATAAAACATGAATTGAATTAGTCATACGTAGTTTAAAACGTGTTTAAACGAGTCCGCGAGGCGAAACTGATTAAAATACAAAATTTTCGCCGAAACAGTGCGCCGTCGCGCCACGCGCCAGCACCACAATGCTCCCTCGCATGGCGCGGGGGAGACCGTTTTTCAGCAGGTTTGTATCTGGGACCTGCATTTTCCAGCAATACAAGTTTTTACGGAAACAACCATAACTTATTCGTTATCGATCCATTTTACACGATTCTTTTTCCTATGCGCTCGTAATTTGATTCTCCATCACATGGAGTTAAAATCCGACATCCGGATTAAAAATATTTTAGACTTTTAAGCTTTCGGCTTAAAATATAATTACTAAATTTTTGACCCGTTCGTGTATTTATCAAACAAACAAGTTTGGTTGACCCTTATTTCTCACGGATCCCTTAATTTCAATACTGTCTAACATATTAGGTTCCAATCACAGGTTTCTTACGTATTTTAGACCCGTTTTCGCTCATATGCTTATTTTGACCCGTTAAAGGTATTTAAGCATATTTTAAGCAAAATCGCTTTCATTAATTTCTAACTTCATATTTCCAATTCCACATTTCTTATCAAGTGATCTTCCACCACAACTATATTTGTGGTGGATTCAATGTGGTGATCTATATAATCCGAGTTTTACTCCTCGGATTGTTATCTTACGGCAAAAGACTCATATAGAGCTAGTGGACCAAAGATTTACATCTTTCACTGTGACAACTGGCACAAAACCGGTAATTTCCGTACAGTCTAATTATTATTTAATATCTGCAATTATGTGCTTAAATGTCAACATTGTCTGATTACATGCTATACATGTGAATTCATGCACGTTTTATACGTCAAATATTGCTTTATGCATTACTTTAAGCGTTGTGTCAGAAAGACTAGTAAACTCACCGGTAAGACACACTGTGTCAGCAATTCTGCAGAAAGCAGTTAGATAATAGAATTAGGGCCTAGGAATAGGTCCTACATCTAAAATACATTAAAACCCAAGTGTGGATACAAGGGTTAACATATAAACTTTCCGGAAGCTAATCTATGCACTAAAAAGCACCCGAAACTCACTTTAAATGCAGAATTCTGCATAAAACAGCCATAATTCAGCTATAATCAGCCTTTTAATACAATAATATCATGCAAAATTTATAAATTAGGGTCCATAATAACTTACAAAGTGTCGGGAATTGAAACTGTCACAAAAGGTGCTTCATACTTAGTGAAACTGCACAATTTAGCACTTTAACGAACCGTAACGAAACGAACAACCGGACACTACCCGAAATACCAAATTTTCACTAGAAACCTTGTTTTAGTGTTACTAAGCTAGTTATGGTCACCGAATATCATATTACATATCATAAACACTAAACACCTAAAAATACCTAACTAATACCATTAGATCCTAACCAAATCAAGAAACTAGAAATTGAAATGTTACACTTTACCCCCCCCCCTTCTTGTTGGACGGTTGGGACAAGGGTCCCACACATGATTTTATTTGATTATTTTATGTGATTATGTTGTGGAATATTCCCACAAATATACCATAAAAGATTATGAGAATTTTATAAAATCCTAAACTAAGATCACAAGTTCATTCACCATCTTCCAACACTTCTCATCCTCCTTCTTCTCCTCCCTAGTCTCGGCTCAAATACACACACCCACACCCATCATTTTCAAGCTTCAAACAACCATTCCAAGGCCACTAGAAGGTGTATGGAGATCATCTAAGAAGGCTTGAAGTGTAGGAACTTGAAGGACCACCTTGTGGAGCTTTTAACCTCTCATTTTCTTCCTTGTTCATCATCTTCATTCTTGTGCCACTTCCCTAGCCATTAGAGCTAGTAGTAAGCTTTTTGATCACTAAAATAAGGCATGTTTATGTTATGTACAAGTTTCACCATCTAAACAACTTAACTTTTAAAGAAGAAAATGAGAAGATCTAACATATTTATGAAGAAATCAAGTGATTACATGAATTTTTAGTGTATGTGATGAAGTTGTTGATGTTACATCTTGTGTTTATGTTTAGATTAAGTATGTTAAAGCTTGGATCTAACAAGTTTAAGCATGGATCTTGAAGGATCAATGGATAAACTTGAAGATGAACATATGAAGCATTATGTGAACATGAAAAATGAATTTTTATGCATAAACTTGTGAGCTTGAAGTAAAAAAGTGTGTGTAGAACTAATTTTTGAAACTAAAACTCATGGAAAGTTTGTTAAAAATTTAACATAAAGCTTTTTTTATGAAAGATCTAAAGTTATTAAGCATGGATCTTGAAAGATCCATGGTGAAACATGATGTTAAACATCATGATCGTTCTAATAAACATAAAAGTGGTTTTAGAACATGATTTACAAACTTTAAGACCATAAAACTCATGGATGATTGAGTTAGCAAATTAAAGTTTCATATAAGTTTGTTTAAAATACTCAAGAACACTTATTTTTGGAAAGATCATCTTATGTAAAATGTAGATCTAAAAGGCTACATATTTTTTTTAACAAAAATTAAGTTCACCATGATGTTTCATATGAAGAAATTGGTGTATGTTGTTGACGATTATTGTTGAGAATTGTTTTTGGTGTTGAAAAGAAAATAAACACATGTTTTGAAAACATGGGAAACGTCCATTTTTAGGGAAAACTATGTCAAAATTTTTATAAAATTTTGACACTTAGAAAAATATAAGTTTTGGTGAAACTTATTCCCTAAAAATTCACCTAAAAATATTTACCAAGTTTTCCCTAATTTTTGTGTAAAATTACAAGTCAAGAAATGGCGATTTCTTCAAGATAAAATTAATATTAAGTATGTATATTTTTAGGGGAAAGTATATATATTTAGTGATCACCAAATTTTGTGCTAAGTGTATATTATGTGTATTATATGTAGTAGTGTATTAGGGACTTGAAAATACACTAAATACTCCAAGGAGTATGAATACAAAAACACGTATACAAATACATGAGAATACATAAGTATACAAGTATACCATAAATTCCTTACAAGGAAATACATGGACTAATACAAGAAAATATATTTATAAAAATATATTTCTTAGCATATTATTAAACTTGGACAAGTTATGGACTTAAATATATATTTTTGGACAAAAATATATAACCTATACCAAGTATTGGAATTTATACAAAAATCGGGTGGATATAAAGAATAACCATATATATATTTTATAGCATGACAAAATATATATATCTCATACAAGTCTTAAAAATATATTGTTTTTAAGAAATATAATTCCAGAAAGTAATAAAAAATCAAAGTATTGATCTTTGGTGAATAATACAAAATACACAAGTATTTACATAAAATACAAGTATACTTTCCTAAGTATACTTGTACAAAAATAATATTGAGAATATTATTTCACAAAATACTTATACTTATTTTTGGGAAAATAATATAAGTAACATACATGGAAAGTTAAAAATATAAATTATTTTTAACAATTTATTACCTTGAAAAGGCTACATGAATGAATATATATTCGAGAAGTGAAATGTATATTTACAAATGAACAATACATATTCAAAGTGCAAGAACATGACAAACGGGCTAGACCTGACAAACAAGGGCACGACCCTCACTAAGAATGAACGTACAAAGAACATACATAAACAAAAGATGGTGACTTGTACTTGTGTAATACAAGTCTAGTGACTAACATACATAGAATACGTATAGGTCATGACGCTACAAAACCAACCGGTGACGTTTACGACGCAGGATACGCAAATTTGTGAGTTCATGTCCCCCTTTTCTTTTAACTGTTTTCAGTTTTATAACTTCGGGGGTGAAATACATGTTACAAATGTTTCAAACGTTTACAAATGGTATGTAGAATACAAAACTAAGGAATGATACTATAGATCATGTGACGAATAGGGTACCATAAGCACCATTAAACAACGTATACATTTAGACCGCAGAACAGAAGGGTTAGATCTAATAGGTTTCAGGCAACCCCACTCTTGGCCTACTTCTACCAATGAGTGCTTTTGTGTCTCAGTCGATCTCGACAAAAATGCCTAGGTTTGGTGTCTTCCTATGTCGTGACACATGTTAATGGTCTTGCAACCCACTAGCGATCTTGTATTCCTTACATTTACAGAACTCAGTTTCAGTTACGTCTTACAAATTACATACCATGTTTTCATACAAGTATACAAATACTCTATACAAAAACTGCATGAACTCACACCAACATTATGTTGACGATTTTCCAAAACTTACATGTATTTCAGGAAACAAGTTGGATCTTGGGCGCTGGTGTTGTTTTCAAGACGTAAATTTCAAGTTTAGATGTCATCCAATTTTGTTTTGTATCATAACTTGAGGGATTTGGTTGAAACTTAAATGGCTTGTGTTTGTAACATTTCAATCTTATGAATGGATGAACATCTTGTTTTAAATCATATAGTTGTTTATTATAATTGAATGCAATGATATTGAGCAAGTCACACATCATACGCTTCCGCAAAAGTCAGGGTGTGACAGTTTGGTATCAGAGCTTCGATTGTAGTGAACTAGGATTCCTTCTCGAGTCTAGACTACAATCATTAAGACTCTCTCACGAAAACATTTTTACAAAAGGTTTTTCATTGCATTTACAAAAAGTGCCAAGATCCATGAATCCAACATTTTTCAAGGGAAAGAACAAACGAGAGTTATATGTGATATGTAGCATTTATTTGCTTGTATATACGAAGGGGCTGTTTGGTAGCCTCTGAATGGTCATTAAGAGCCTACCTCTTAATGGAACCATTAAGAATTTTACCAATGAGAAGGTAGAAGAATGTGACATGTGATGATTTACCATTCAGAGGTTACCTCTTAACCATTCAGACTTGAGGTTACCTCTTATTCATTCAGAGGTTTTAAACCATTAAGAGGTATCATCTGAATGGTCATTAAGAGGCTACCAAACAGCCCCTAAGTAACGCTATTATATATTAATATATATGCATATATGTATACGGAATGATTATTGAAGGGAACGAGATACCTTCGACTTCGAATCCTATTATTGTTCTTGACTTGCGCAATGAGATTATCGACCTCGTGTTCGGTTCTTCGTTGAGCTTGATCGTCCTCCGGTACTATAATTTATACCTACAATTCATAAAACATGAATTGAATTAGTCATACGTAGTTTAAAACGTGTTTAAACGAGCCCGGGAGGCGAAACTGATTAAAATACAAATTTTTCGCCGAAACAGGGCGACGTCGCGCCACGCGCCGGCACCACAATGTTCCCTCGCGTGGCGCGGGGGAGAGAGTTTTTCAGCATGTCTGTATCTGGGACCTGCATTTTCCAGCAATACCAGTTTTTACGGAAACGACCATAACTTATTCGTTATCGATCCGTTTTACATGATTCTTTTTCCTATGCGCTCGTAATTTGATTCTCCATCACATGGAGTTAAAATCCGACATCCGGATTAAAAATATTTTAGACTTTTAAGCTTTCGGCTTAAAATATAATTACTAAATTTTTGACCCGTTCGTGTATTTATCAAACAAACAAGTTTGGTTGACCCTTATTTCTCACGGATCCCTTAATTTCAATACTGTCTAACATATTAGGTTCCAATCACAGGTTTCTTACGTATTTTAGACCCGTTTTCGCTCATATGCTTATTTTGACCTGTTAAGGGTATTTAAGCATATTTTAAGAACAAATCGCTTTCATTAATTTCTAGCTTCATATTTCCACATTTCTTATCAAGTGATCTTCCACCACAACTATATTTGTGGTGGATTCAATGTGGTGATCTATATAATCCGAGTTTTACTCCTCGGATTGTTATTTTACGGCAAAAGACTCATATAGAGCTAGTTGACCAAAGATTTACATCTTTTATAACAACCCTCCTAAATATTTTTTTCGACACCCCTAATATATTTATAGTACCCCTATATGTCTTAAAATGTACCCCGTATGTGAAAACCAAGCCCAAAATATGTTATATCATTAAAAATAAAATCAAAACAATTTTTATTAGTTCTTGGCGGGCCGCGAAGACCACCCCTTGGTCTTACGCGGGGCGCGACAGCCGGTGCTGCCACGTGTCGTGTAATGTGTCGAGTCTATAGTGCTGACCCGGATCAGCTAGGGCCTACGTCCCCTATGTCGCAGGCCGCGAAGGGTAACCCTTCGGGATACGCGGGCCGCAAGGAACTTAAGATCAGGCCCTATAAATTGAAGGCAACGACCTTCAGTCCCAGTCGCTCACAAATCTTTTCTCTCTTGAAAATTCTGAATAGTAGGCACTATACTCGGGCATAATACCCCCTAATTAACGAAGTTCTACCCCGTTGTAAGTATCATAACCCCGTTTACGTATTAGATACGCTGCCCGATTGATCCAGGGTTCCGTAACGGCTGTCGTGGTTCCGCCCGACGTAGTCGTTGGAATGCCGTCTCGGGGAGGGTATTACTAATGTAAATATTGGGTTGTTATACTAACGCATGTGCATTTGTGTAATTAATAGATAATCACTAGGAAATCCCAAAGGAAAACCCTAAGACATCAATGTGAGTAATCTCCATTTTGTAAACTGTTTTTACAAAGCCTCACATAATTAACATTATATTAAACAGTGATTGAGTATTTGTATTCTACAATTATCGTCGGTATGTTGGGGTTTTGTATACAAAATTTGTTACTACCTTGCGAAGAGTAACCTGTATCACAACCCCCGACCCCACCCTGGGAGCGGGAGCCGCAAACCAGTCAGATGGTATCGGTGTTTATTAATTTGGCAGCGAAAAGTTTTATCAGGACCGTAGTTAGGAAATATTTTTACCAGAGTTAAACACCAGAATGTTTTAAAATTGATAAATGAGATAAAACCTAAGTTTTCTTTACAATACATTTATAATAAACAAGTGGAACAAATCCGACTTTTATTTGTAATATATTTATAGGGAATAACCCTAACAATTCTTCCTTTTAATTAGGTAACTTTTATAGCCACTTTTCTAAGCCTTCAGTGCTCTTCAGCTGGCCTTTATTAGCTTCACACTAAGTTACCTGAAACACGTGTTTAAAACATTTTATCAGCAAGAAATACTAGTGAGTGAATCCCAGTTTAATCAAAACAGGTTTTATCATTCACAGTATTGAGGGTGGTCGCGCAATTACATTTGTTTCCAATTCTTACTTTAATTACCACCCACGGTACTGTCGTCTCGACTTATGGTCATGTTACTACTCACAATGTAGTAAGAAATTTTGTATACAAAACCCCAAATATACCGACGATAATTGTAGGATTACAAATACTCAATCACTGGTAACATCATGTAGAACATTGAGGTTTTATAAAAACAGTTTATGAAAAGCAGTTATAAAAGAGGATAAACTCACATTGCTATTTTAGGTATTTTCCTTGTAACTTCCTGGTTATAATCTATTAATTAAACAATGCACACACGTTAGTATAATAACCCAATTTACATTAGTTATACCCTCCCTGAGACAGAAATTCCAACGACCACCTCGGGCATAACCACGACAGCCGTTACGGAAATTCCTAGATCAATCGGGCAGCGTATCTAATACGTAACCGGGGTTAAAATACTTAAAACGAGGCAGAGCTTCGCTAATTAGGGGGGTATAATACATGAGTATTACTTATACTCTATAGAAAGAGAGAGAGAAAGAAAGAAATGAACGAATTGGACTGAAGGCTGATGGCCGCTATTTATAGTTGTGATCTGGGACTTCGTTGCGCCCCGCGTAAGCGAAGGAGGGGTCCTTCGCGGCCCGCGACTTAGTTCAAGTAGGCCTAGCCTTGACTGGTCACACGTGTAGGCTCGACACGACATTGCCACGTGGCAGCTTAGGGTGCTGCCTCGTTGATGAGCGCTCGCGGCCCGCGTAATACCATGGCTGGATCTTCGCGGCCTGCCACAGCCTTTAAAATTTGATTTTTATTTTATATTTAATGATATAACGTATTTTGGGCTTGGTTTTCGCATATGGGATACACTTTAAGACATATAGGGATAATATAAATATATTAGGGGTGGCGGAAAGTATTTTTGAGGGTTTTTATATCCTCCCCACCTTGTTTTAGAACTCGTCCTCTAGGTCTTACTAGAACAAGTGTGGGTATTTCCTTTGCATTTCTGATTCAAGCTCCCATGTGTACTCTGGTTCTCGTTTGGAATCCCACTTTACTTTGCCTAGAACTAATCTCTTATGTTTGAGATTCTTGACTTTCCTGTCTTCAATCTGTAGAGGTCTTTCTATAAATTTTAACTGTTCATTTACCTCTATATCCTTAAGAGGTACTACTATTGATTCATCGGCTAAGCATTTCTTTTGAAATTACATACATGAAATGTATCATGTATTCCTGCCATTTCCTCTGGCAGTTGTAGCTGATAGGCTACAGGTCCTATTCTTCTAATAATTTCAAAAGGTCCAATATACATGGGGCTTAGCTGTCATCTTTTGATGAATCTAACCACTCCCTTCCATGGAGAAATTTTTAATAACACCTTGTCTCCTACCTGGAATTCTAACGGCTTTCTCCTATTATTAGCATAACTCTTTTGTCGATCACGTGCTGCTTTTAGTCGTTTTTTGATTTGAATGATTTTTTCGGTTGTTTCTTGCACTATCTCAGGTCCAGATAGTTGCTTTTCTCCAATTTTTGACCAACAGATTGGGGTTCTCCGAAGTCAATTACACAAGCTCTAAGCATGTCTTCCATTGTCTGAATTGTTCTTTCGGTTTGTCCGTCCGTTTGAGGATGATAGGTGGTGCTTAGATCCAACTTGGTTCCCATTGCTTTTTGAAAACTTATCCAAAAATGAGAAGTAAAACGGCTATCTCTATCAGACACAATTGATAAAGGAATTCCATGTAATGAAACTATTTCATTTACGTACAACTTTGCGAGTTGTTCCATACTGAAAGTTTCCTTCATGGGTAAGAAATGAGCTGACTTAGTTAATCTATCTACAATCACCCAGATTGTATCATTACCTTCTCTTGTTTTGGGTAATTTGGTAACAAAATCCATTGTTATTAATTCTCATTTCCATACTGGCATCTCTAATTGTTGCAATAAACCTGAGGGTTTCTGGTGTTCAGCTTTGACCTGTGAGCAGGTTAAGCATTTGGCAACATAGGCTGCAACATCCTTTTTCATTCCTATCTACCAGAAATTTTTTCCTTAAATCCTGGTACATCTTATCACTTCCCGGATGCAGCGTATACTTAGATTTATGGGCTTCTTCTAATATACGATCGCGTAGGTTTCCTAATTTAGGTATCCACATCCTTTTCTTAAGGAATCTCCAAATTCCATCTATTCCTTGTTCTAATTCCTTAATTATTCCTTTCAATTTCTCAGTATCATCATTGATTACTGATTCTTGTGCTTTTCTAATTTGTTCATTTAAATCTACTTGTAGATTTAATTTAAGAGAACGTACTCTTTTTGGCTTTTCATGATACTTTCGACTTAAAGCATCTGCTACTACATTAGTCTTTCCTGCGTGATATTGGATACTACAATAATAATCACTAAGTATTTCCATCCAATGTCTTTGTCTCATATTTAATTCTTTTTGCCCAAATATGTACCTTAGACTCTTATGATTGGTGAAGACAACAAATTTATTTCCATATAAATAATGTCTCCAAATCTTACGGGCAAAAATTATGGCTCCTAACTCTAAATCATGGGTTGTATAATTCTCTTCATGATTCTTAAGTTGTCTAGACGCGTAAGCAATAACCTTTTGACGTTGCATTAACACACATCCATAACCTAACTTAGAAGCATCACAATAGATTATAAGATCTTCTGTTCCTTCTGGTAATGCTAGTATGAGTGCGTTGGTTAATCTTTGCTTAAGAAGTTTAAAGGCTCCTTCTTGTTTTGGTCTCCATTCAAACTTAATGGATTTACAGGTTAACTTAGTCAAAGGGATGGCTATTCTAGAAAAATCTCAAATAAATCTTCTATAATAACCGGCTAGTCCTAAGAAAACTTCTAACCTCAGTTGGTGATTCAGGGACTTTCCATTTAGTAATTGCCTCAATCTTTGTGGGATCCATATGAATTCCTTCATGATTTACTAAATGTCCAAGAAACTGTATCTGTTCTAACCAAAATTCACATTTTGAAAATTTAGTATAAAGCTTTTCTTTTCTCAGTAAATTTAAAAGTGCATGCAGATGCGCTGCATGTTCCTCTTTATTCTTAGAGTAAATGAGAATATCATCTATAAAGACAATTATGAATTTATCCAAATATGGCTTACATATTCAGTTCATCATGTCCATAAATGCGGCTGGGGCATTAGTTTAACCAAATGGCATGACAGTAAATTCATAATGACCATACCTTGTTCTGAAAGTGGTCTTTGGAATATCCTCTTCCAGTACCTTTAATTGATGATAACCTGAGCATAAGTCGATTTTTGAGAAAAATCGAGCGCCTTGTAACTGATCAAACAAATCATCAATTCTTGGTAATGGGTACCGATTTTTAATCGTGACTTTGTTTAATTCACGGTAATCAATGCACATACTCATCGATCCGTCTTTCTTCTTAACGAATAAGATTGGTGCTCCCCACGGCGACGAACTTGGCTGTATGAATCCTTTTTCCCAAAAGTTTATCTGATTGTTTCTTCAGTTCCTGCATTTCTGCGGGTGCCAAACGGTAAGGTGCTTTGGCAATTGGTGCAGTTCCTGGTGGCAGGTGAATTCTGAATTCAACTTCTCTATCTGGTGGTATTCCTGGTAATTCTTCTAGGAATACATCTGAAAAATGAGATACTACTGGAATATCTTTTAGTCCTTTTCCTTTAGTGTTAATGATTATGGAAATCAAGTACACTAATGATCCTTTCCTTGTATGGCTTGCAGTTTTCATCACAGAGATGAATTTCATGGATCGAGATAGCTTATCTTCTTTAATTGTGATATTTTCACCCTTTGGTGAATTTACTTGTATTGACATTTGGTCACAAAGAATATTGGTTTTATTGGCTACCAACCAATCCATTCCTAACACAATATTAAATCCAACTAGTTTCATTAGGTAAAGGTTAGCAGAAGGATTATGGTTTAGAATTTTTATTCTTGCTCCCTGCAAGATTTCAGTAATCTTAATGGATTCTCCATTTGCCGTTCCTATTGATGGCATTCCAATTTAAAGAGTTCCTGCCGTTCATCTTGTCGCACGAATTACGAGATGAATGATCAAACGAAATAATGTTTGATATCTAAAATTACCAATGACATACCTATTCATGATTTATCCCTAATTGTTAATCGTTGTGGTCTTTGAATTTCCTTATAGATATACATATCTATATAATCATTTATTTCACATATTGTAATATACACACCGTTCATAAGGTCAATGTATCTAACAGTATCATATTTCCAAAGACAGGTCAGACATCATGTGATGGTACTATTTAGGGAATTCTATTAACATAACATATACCCCATCTCACCCGGTCTCACCGGAGAGGTACCCTCATCTTACCCGGACAAGCTGGAGTGTTTACCACATCATACCTAGTCTTGCCGGAGAGGTAAATATCATTGTTTTTCCCATACTTAGAATTTTTCTTAAATCACAATTTTGAAAAATTCATCATTCATTATAGCTTGTATCAAGAAACATGGAAATTAGTATCATCATGATGGATCACATTCTAGAACCGAGTAATACTAATGAACAAGAAATAACAGTGGCCAAGTGTTATTGCTTATTTATCATATTTGCACAATTCTAGTCATCATCCTCATGGCATACCAATATCCATCATAATTTATCTACACTAGTACTAAGGCATAGCATTTATAATTTCTTGTGCTACTATGTGTTGGATGATGGTGTCATCTCTTAGGTTTTCGTTATTCTCATTATTCTGGTTTTCCTGATTTACTTCATTAGCCTTCTGAATTGTGAACATTTTATCAGGTATTGATTATCACGGACTAATATCTAGTACAAACATTTATGCAAAATCATACAAACAGATTGATCAAAAATGTCGAACATTGCGACTTTTACCCCTTTCGTATATATATGTATCTATTACAAACTACAACTGGAATTCAAATATATTAGTGGTTATGAATCCATAACTTATTTTAGTTTATTTAGTTTTTTAGGAATATTATGCTTAACATGCTTTTATATAAGGTTTATTCTATCTCCTTTCTCTACTAATTTGTCATCTAATGGGCGAAGTTCCTCCAAAGTTTCTGGCTCATAGGTGGCATGGGTGTTGGAACTGGGTCAAGGTGTTGAGGGATCGGTCGTTCCTAAGGATATGGGTTTTCCTGGTTAAGATTTAATTCTATTGGTTGGTCCTGGTTTGGCGGTTCAGCTATTTGATCTAAGTTAGCATTTACTACCGTAGTGGCTAACATATGGAGATTTGCCCATTGTTTATCTAATTCCTCTTCCCATGGTGGTCTATTGCTTGTACCCTAAGTTTGTGCATTTATTTCCTTATTGATTATCACTCTCTTTTGTTGTGACTTCTTCCTTTTATTTATTTTCTCTTGAGTTTTTCTACTAAGCCAACTTCTTTTCTTATTGGTAAACGGTTCCTCAAATTGTGCCTTACAAACAAATATTCCTTCGTCAGTATCTACCGAGTATTCTAAGGGATCTGGTTGAAATGAAGTTCCCTTTGTAGGATCGAGTAACGACCAATACGAGTCGATCAGAAGAGTTCTCGATCTAATCAAAGGCGGAATTCAGAGATTAGATCTTGTTTCAGCTTGATATTCACTATTAATTGTGTCTTGTATTGATTAGAACACGTTTACAAGGCTGGAGACACTTCGGCAGAGCTTCGCTACCGGAATCCAAAAGTTACAAATGAAAATCACAAGTCACCTATTTATACTATTTCCAGTTCGTTTGAACAGGCATTTCCAGTTCGTTTGAACTGTCCACTTCGTTTGAACTGGCTTGTTCACCTTTGTTTCCTGTTTATCTCGAACTGCGTGACTTGATCTTTCATTACTAATCTAAGACTCGAACGAAGATGAAGTCGACAGACAACTGCACTAACAGACTCCCCCTTGAATGTTGACGGAATCTTCAGTGAGAGTCTTCATCATGACGACTCTTCAATCTTGATCGATCTCCTTTTTTTCTTAACATGTACCAGGATCTTTTCTTTGGCTCTAACCTCGTCAGACTCCCCCTCTCATCATGATGGGATCGCCGTCTGGAATTAGCTATCACCTTGAGATTGCATCCTGGCTTTAACTCTGTTTAGTTCATCTCCTGCACACATTTTCTCACCAATACATAAGTTTTTACTTAAATCAATAAGAAAAACTTACCAGAAATAGTTATATCAAGTTCAAATTAATGACCCTGATTAACTAATCTCAACAATTTTCTTAAATCAAAATTTTTCAATTTAGCACACACACTCCCAAACTTGTTCATCATGTTCAGCACTTGAAATTTTGAATATCAGCTCTCCAACATCAGTTGTCGAAAATCTTTTTGTATTTTTCAAAATTTATGCTAAAACACACTAAAATCTTTTTGGATTTTTGAATGTAATGAAATGCAGTAAAGAAATATTTACAGACAATATTTTTTGTGAGTTTGTGTAAGAGGATCATATCAGTTTATGTGACCAATCACTAGCACCATTAAGCTTTAAACATTTTCAGTTTTAAACGATTCACGTAGATTGACGATATTGTTGTCCACTTAAACTCAATCTAAAACCTTTCGAAATGCTTACTGATACGTTTAAGGTATATTTAGATAGCACTAAATTCTTATGGACCCCACGATCTCAGCATATCCCCTCATCATGCAATACACTGACTCAAGTAATGTCTTTAAACTTTTATCAACTGTGATTTGTGCGAAAATAAAGCAGAATGTTTAAACATTAACAATCAGGTCGATACTTCCGTATATGCAGAGAAAGTCCAATGTTTAAACAAAATAAGAAAAATAAAACAAGTTGAAGTTGTTTAGGCTTTAACCACCAGGTCGATACTTCCGTATACGCAGAGGAGGTCCAAAGCTTAAACGAAACACCAAAGAAAATAAAGCAGAACGTTTAGGCAATAACATCCAGGTCGATACTCACGTATACGTAGAGGATGTCCAATGCTTAAACAAAATAAAGAAATAAAACAAGTTTAAATCTTTGCAAAATAAAATGCACAATCACAGCGATTTTTCAGCAAAGTTGTGAAATTTCACAGACTTAACCAGTTTTATGTCTTTCGACAATCAGCGATTACTAAGTAGGCACACAATCAAGAAGGACAAAACTAAGTACTATGCTTTCGACCATGTTTCCCACTAGAACTAGGCTTTTTCATTTAAGTTTGTATCGTTATCGCAAATCTACTAGTCTAGCTGAGCCTATCGTCACATCTTTAGTGAGATCACTTATCACATTTTATCTCTCCATTTCTTTAGCATGCTGTGACAGTCTAACTGATCTACTATCATTTCCTCTTTTTGACAACAAAACTCATTTTTTGCATTTTTCAATGTTTTTGACATTTTCAAATTTTCTAATTTTTTTTTTAATTTTTACTCCCCCTAAAATCAAAATATGTCTCAATTTTGATTTTCTGGGAAAACTTGAAAACAAGCTGTACAAGAAATGTGACAACATGATGAGAATTACTTCAATTCTCCATTCACTTGGCTTGAACAATCAGAACTCCCCCTGACAACAAAACATTTTCCCATAGTGATTTCAAAACACTTAAGTTTGTTTTAATCAAAATGGTTTTTCTGAAAAATAAATTTTGTGAGTCGTTTCTCAAATATGGGGATCATTCATCACCTTGTTCTCTTTAACCACTTGTATGATTTAACATTTCCAGATTTCTCAATATAATCTCTTGTAGAAAATCAAGTACAACTTAATGTCCCTGATTTACCACTTGTAAGTTGAAATATCACTTTCGTGAATTTCTTAAGAAATGTGCCGATTCCTGCTCCACTCTTACCAACCTGGGAGCTCCGGCAAGTCAGGTTTTTCATTTAAACAGATTCACCCAAGCCTGACGGTCCTTGGGTGATTTTGAATTCTTGTTCAACAATGGTGGAAAATTTGCATTATCCATTGTTAGACCAGAATTCTCAACTTTTACCTCAACAAATGGCTCCTCTGGTTTTAACGAACCAGAATCATTGCTTGAATGTGGCTTGTCTGACTTTGATGAGCCAGATTCATCGCCAACATGTGGCTCCTTTGTTTCCGAAGAAACAGATTCATTGCCACAAACTTTCTTCTTCTTCTTTCCCTCTTTCGTCCTCAGATTTGTATCTGATGAATGCGTTTTGCTTGATTTGTTGTTCTTTGGTGAGCAAGACGATTTATCAGAACTTTTATCTGTTTTACCAGTTGTATCCGAGGACAAAATCCTTTCGAGATACTCTCTCGCTTTCTTCCTCTTCTTCCTCAGTCTGTCTTTTTGCCCCTGCGAAAGCTTCACTTTCGGTTCTAGAACTTTCTGTTCTTTAACTTTAGGTTCTTGAACTTTATGTTCTTTGGGCTTGACATTGACTGGTTTCTTTGCCATTTTCTGAGATTCAACCCTCGATCTTTCCTTTGATCTCATTTGGCAGTCTCTGGCAATATGACCTTTGATATGGCAATTATAGCATCTCCTCATCTCAAACCACTGATTTTGGCAGTTAACAACAATGTGTCCTCGAACACCACAAGTATAACACACTCTGTTATCATACCAATCACCACTTTCACACCAAAAATTCAGATCATAGCATTGTCTGGCTTTGTGGTAATCATTTCTTCTCTTGTTTGCTGGATTTGGCTTTTGATCACTGTGGTCAAACCTGCACCACTTATTACCAACAATTTTTGAGTTTTGATTTTCAACTTTTTGTGGTTTTTTATCATGATTGGATGATTGAACAGATGAGCTTTTATTTTCTTTTTGAACATTTTTTGATTTTTTATCCTTTTGTTTTTGTTCCACATTCTTCTTTACAGGTTTTTGCGTTGAGCATTCACCTTTTTCAGTAGAATGTAGAACAGTTTCTTGAAACATTTCATTTAATTTCAAAAATATTTTTCTTTTTTCAACATAATCATCAGTTTTCTCATCACAATCTTCAACTTTGACTTTGTCAAAGTTTGTGACATTGTCACTTATTGGAGTAACCAATTGTAGGATCGAGTAACGACCAATACGAGTCGATCAGAAGAGTTCTCGATCTAATCAGATGCGGAATTCAGAGATTAGATCTTGTTTCAGCTTGATATTCACTATTAATTGTCTCTTGTATTGATTAGAACACGTTTACAAGGCTGGAGACACTTCGGCAGAGCTTCGCTACCGGAATCCAAAAGTTACAAATGAAAATCACAAGTCACCTATTTATACTATTTCCAGTTCGTTTGAATAGGCATTTCCAGTTCGTTTGAACTGTCCACTTCGTTTGAACTGTCCACTTTGTTTGAACTGTTCACTTCGTTTGAACTGTCCACTTCGTTTGAAATGGCTTGTTCACCTTTGTCTCCTGTTTATCTCGAACTGCGTGACTTGATCTTTCATTACTAATTTAAGACTCGAACGAAGATGAAGTCGACAGACAACTACACTAACACCCTTATCTTTTGGTGAACTATCTAATTGACGATAGATGTCCGAAATTCTTTGCTTATTCATACTGTAGACTAACAAACAGTCAAATAACACAAAAACACATAATCACATAAGTTATTTCCTAACACAGAATTTAAAATTTAAGTGTCAGCAGAACACTTCTTTGGCTTAAACCAGTGGCAAGGCCCTGATACCACCTTCTGTCACAACCCCCGACCCCACCCTGGGAGCGGGAGCCGCGAACCAGTCAGATGGTATCGGTGTTTATTAATTTGGCAGCGGAAAGTTTCATCAGGACCGTAGTTAGGAAATATTTTTATCAGAGTCAAACACCAGAATGTTTTAAAATTGATAAATGAGAGAAAACCCAAGTTTTCTTTACAATACATTTATAATAAACAAGTGGAACAAATCTGACTTTTATTTGTAATATATTTATAGGGAATAACCCTAACAATTCTTCCTTTTAATTAGGTAACTTTTATAGCCACTTTTCTAAGCCTTCAGTGCTCTCCAGCTGGCCTTTATTGGCTTCACACTAAGTTACCTGAAACACGTGTTTAAAACATTTTATCAACAAGAAATACTGGTGAGTGAATCCCAGTTTAATCAAAACAGGTTTTATCATTCGCAGTATTGAGGGCGGTCGCGCAATTACATTTGTTTCCAATTCTTACTTTAATTACCACCCATGGTACTGTCGTCTCGGCTTATGGTCATGTTACTACTCACAATGTAGTAAGAAATTTTGTATACAAAACCCCAAATATACCGACGATAATTGTAGGATTACAAATACTCAATCACTGGTAACATCATGTAGAACATTGAGGTTTTATAAAAACAGTTTATGAAAAGAAGTTATAAAAGAGGATAAACTCACATTGCTATTTTAGGTATTTTCCTTGTAACTTCCTGGTTATAATATATTAATTAAACAATGCACACGCATTAGTATAATAACCCAATTTACATTAGTTATACCCTCCCCGAGACAGAAATTCCAATAACCACGTCAGGCAGAACCACGACAGCCGTTTCGGAAATTCCTAGATCAATCGGGCAACGTATCTAATACGTAACCGGGGTTAAAATACTTACAACGAGGCAGAGCTTCGCTAATTAGGGGGTATAATACCTGAGTATTACTTATACTCTATAGAAAGAGAGAGAGAGAAATAAAGAAATGAACGAATTGGACTGAAGGTTGATGGCCGCTATTTATAGTTGTGATCTGGGACTTCATCGCGCCCCGCGTAAGTGAAGGAGGGGTCCTTCGCAGCCCGCGACTTAGGTCAAGTAGGCCCTAGCCTTGACTGGTCACACGTGTAGGCTCAACACGACACTACCACGTGGCAGCTCAGGGTGCTGCCTCGTTGATGAGCGCTCGATGGCCCGCGTAAGACCATGGCTGGATCTTTGCGGCCCGCCACAGCCTTTAAAATTTGATTTTTATTTTATATTCAATGATATAACGTATTTTGGGCTTGGTTTTCGCATATGGGATACACTTTAAGACATATAGGGATAATATAAATATATTAAGGGTGTCGGAAAATATTTTGGAGGGTTGTTATAACATGACCACAAGTCGGGTTGATAGTACCGTGGGTGGTAATTAAAGTAGATGGAAACAAATGTAATTACGAGATCACCCTCAATACTGTAGACTGGTTTTATTAAACTTGATTAAACTAGGATTCACTCACCAGTATTTCCAACTGACAAAATGTTTTTAAACGCGTTTCATGTAAGAAATTGTGAAAGCCAAATAGAAGCCAGCTGGATAGCACTGAAGGATTGGAGAAGTGGCAATAAAAGTTACCTAAATTGTAACACCTCGTAAAATCATGTCCAATGATGTATTGACACGTGTAATAAACCCTAATAAAGTCAAACCTTGAATTTGAGGGACTAATTTTTAAAAAAATCGAAAAATTTGATTATGAAAGGACTAGAAGTATTAACATACTTAAAATAAATTTCTAAATAACCTTTTATGGTTTTTATATTCACAAATGAGCCACTTGTTGATCGAGTATAGCCGTTTGCGTAATTAATTGAAAGTTTGCGCAATAAAGGGTTAAAAGCGTCAACATGTTAATTCTTACCTTTGAGTGACCTTTTAATAAACCAGGAGCTTCATGATATTTGAATATACTCTCAGGAATGCCAATTAATGGCCGTCTAAGGTTTTTATGCCTTTAAGTGACGTTACGCGCAACTTTGCAAGTTTAAGGGGTTAAAAGTGTCAATATGTTTAATTATACCTCTGAATGACCTTTTAAACAACCCAAATAATCGTGATGTTTAATAATACTCCCAATAATTCCTAATATGGATTAGATAAGGCTTTGATGCTATTAAACGATGATATGCGCAAGTTTGCGCATTAGAGGGACTATTCGCGTCAAACTGCAAAAGTCTATCGATTCGTATGGTGTCGAACCTTCCGAAATATGATCATAAGTTAAACATGCCCCAAATATCCTTTACATAGCTTAGAAATAGGCTTAGAGGTGTTTGATGCGCAAAAATAAACTTATTTGATCAACAGGGACTAAAAGCGTCAAAAAGTGCATAAGTTTGCATTTTCACGCATATCTTACGTTCTGAATATATACGGACATCCAAAAATTTATGTAATCATTAAAATATTTTATTTTAGTGATCGTATTGATAAAATTCCATTCGTCGCGTAATTTGGTTCGTTTTTCGCGTCCGTTCGTGTTTCGTCGTAATTAGCCGAACAACGTGACCGTACGACCAAACGAATCGACATCCGACATATTTTTGAGCATTTTTCATATTACCTATGTTTAGGAATCATTGTAGAGCCTTGAAAATGGCTTAACGGGCTTTAAACATGTCAAATATGGGCTTAAACACATGCAGGGACCAAAACTGCAACTTCTGAAAGTTTGTTTGATCTGTGCAGGCCGTAGCCTACGCCCCCTGCAGCGTAGCCTACACCCAGGTCTGGGTAGATTTTTATTTTCATCATTTTGGTCATTTTTCAAGGGATTTTATGTAAATTTCTCAATACCATGAGCTGGTTTTCAACCCCCATTGTATTTAGAAACCATGGGCACACATGGAGGGCCAAGATTGAAGCACGTGTTACGAGAAATGATCCTAACGGTTCTCAAAATCCTATATAAACCCACTTGTTCTTGCTCTCATTTCACACCTTGATCTGAATTGTTATAAGTTGGAGCTTTTGTGCTTCATACCTGAACATCCTAGATCAATTCCATCCTTGCTTGGACCCTTTGTAAGTGTCCTTTCGTGCTTAGTTCAATTATTTAGTGTTTATAACCGAAAAGTCGAGCGTTTTCGATGAACGCTTTGACTTTTAAACGGTTGAGCCATTGTTCGCAACGAACATGGCTACGTAATCGTAATTAGGTAGGTATTAAACCCTCAAAAGAACACCTCCTAATTGACGACATTTTGGGATTTTTGGGAATTTTTGGGAATTTTTCAGAATTTTTGGGAATTTTTCAGAATTTTTGGGAATTTTTTGGGATTTTTGGGAATTTTTATTAAATTTTAAGATAATCACAACATGGAGTTCTCGCATAGGCTCGATAATTGACGATAACGCCCTTTTTGCTAATAAAAAGAGTTTTATACATCCTTTAGATGCCAAACCTTTTTCTACTGATTTTATATAATTAATAAGTTATTTTAAACTGTAAAGGCTGGTCAAAATCTCAGATTTCCCTATTTAAACCGAATATCGTCAAATACCGACTTTTATGCGATTTAGGCGCATAGTATGGTTTAAAACCATATTAGACACCTAAAGCTTGATACCTACTGATGTTATGAACAAGTTTTTATACTTTAACAGTAAATAAAAGTTTTGAACTCATATTTCTAAAATTAACCCTTAAAGCATATGTGAAATGACCAAAATGCCCCTACGGTGCATAGTTTGGCCATAAATGATAAATTTCACATATGTGAGATATTTTACTGATATAACTTATTAAAATAAATATTTTTACTGATGCTTTTAGACCAGAACCTCATATTATTATTTAACCTCTTTTATAATCTTTAAAATGACCAAAATACCCCTGCGGGGCTTAATTTGATTCTAAATTCGTTTTGGGCATAATGGAAGATATCCTACTGATATCACAACATATTTAAGGCATATTAACTTGTGGAACATGTTCATGACTCATTTGGTTACCCGTTATGCATTTTTCGCTTTCGGTACGGTTTATGTAACTAGTTTGCATAAATTAACCGAAACGGGACAAACCTTATCATTTTCACTTCAAAATCCAGAATGTGTTTAGTTTACCCATATTATACAAGTCTTCGTACTTGTCGGATCTAAATCACATTCTAATCCAGTCTTCGCTTAATCTTGCGTTTTGAACCATAAACCTTTCCTTAAAGCTAACCGGTCTAAGTTTCAACTTAAATAAGACCCGTTAGGAATCTAATTGGTTAATAAAACCTTCGTTCTAGATTGAGAGCCCCAGTAGAGGTACTTGTGCTTGCTGGTTAGAATATACGGTTGAGTATAAATTGTATTTAAGCTCAGGTAAATACTTTTAACTTATTTTCCGATATACGGGCTTGGGATACGGTATTATAAAAATACCGCTTGGTCGGGTGTAGAAACCTTTTAATCGGAGATGATTAAATTGCATAATCCCGTTTTAATCAGTATTGCTTGATAACAAATAACATTGGGGGTTAATGACCGTGTCCTGGATATCCTTGGCTCATTTAAAAAGTGAATGGCCACAACTTAAGCACAAGGTGTGGGCATAACACCTCCTGTTGCGTATGTAAAAGATATACTCACTCGTGAGGTAACTTCTTGTGAGTTATATTTGTGGTGTGTCGATTAATCTTGATCGGTTTGCATAATCACCGGCCTTAAATGTTGGACAAACATGTAAATCTGATACAAGATTGTTATTAATATAATTGTCCTAAGTTATAAAAGAATTTTTGTGCCTTGAGCATTCAAATCAATTTTTCATAAATGTTTTCAAAAGAGTCAGTTAATTGTATTTACCAGTGTAAACTGACGTATTTTCCAAAAAGATTAAGTGACAGGTACTGTACGTAATTGGCTGGGAGCTCAGGGCGTTAATAAGGAATCTTTCAAGTTCTAGGCGTCTAAAGTCTGTTGAACAATGTTTATATTTCTGTTTTAAGATCCGCCTGTGGATCCATCTTACAATCCGGTTGTAATATTGATGTTACTTTTGAATCGGTTTGTAATATATTTACTTTAGACTTTCGCTGTGCATAGAACTGTGATTATTCGACTATGATAATATCAATTACGTCACGGTACTCCCCACCGGGCCCACCGGTAATACGTGGAAACATCGGGTGTGACAGGTTGGTATCAGAGCCAACATTGAGTGAATTAAACACTAGCCTTTTGTGTTTAATCTCAATGACACAGTAGCACATTCCTTGACTTCTGAGTCTAGACTTAACATAGGAATACTCTCATCCCTATTCTGTAAAATATTGTTTTCAATTTTATGTATTTTGAATATGTCGCCAAGCAAAGAAGCCGTAATGGAAATTCTCCACATCTGAAGCCTAGAAATGCCGAGCTTCGTACCGCGACTAGGATAAACGTGCAATCAAGGAGAAAACATTCAGAAGTAGAATGAAGAAGAAACTTCCTTGTTATGTTTCATTTCTATAGTAGTCCCTATAAGGACATATATATCTTTTAAGTCCCCACGTAGGCAAATTTCTTGTTTAAAACCCGTTTAGGGCAATTATTGTATTTTTGAGGCTTTATATGAAAAGTTTCCTATTTTACTTTGGTATTAAACAGTATACGTATGTATTATGTTCTAAATCAGAACGTCATTTCAATTTATATTGCTCTGCCATTGTATATCAAAGAAAATCTTAAAGGTATAACCTAGCCTATATGTCATTTTCGACATAACTAAGATGGTAAAGCCTTTTTAAGATAATAGATCCTTGTTAACACCTAAGAACGTGTTAACACTCTTGACAAATGTGGTTCGAGAAAATCACAACAGTCATCCTTATATTGGATCCTTCCAATTTTCTTATCTAGCCTAGTGATTTAGAAATCACGGCTTAAATCATCAAATAAAGATGATCATATTATAAATATCCATTAGTGATGATACTGGCTAAATTTGTTGCCCGATAAGACAACGACAGTGGTGGTCTTTGACCCCCTGTCTAAAGATGCTGGACTACGTCCAAGCATAATAGTCTGTATGACCAATGCGATCTTGACTGATAGCATCTGATAAGATGATCATATCATAAACATCCCTTAGTGATGAAATGCCTACGGGCTATATCTATTGTCCTAAAAGACAAAAGACAGTTGTAGTCTTTGACTCTCGGTCAAGAAAAGTAATGAACTATGTTCAAACCTTAAATGCCTAAATCCTAGAAGATCATGGCTTATAAATTCAAAATTGTCCTCGTGACAAGGCCTTTGTGCCATTTCAATATCCTCAATAGCTTATAGTTGGATTAAATATAATGAAAATTTAAAATAAACCTGATTATTAAATTAACCAAATATGGTCTATTAATACCATGGTTAAAGAATCATCGAAGATGATGATTCCAAAAATAGACTCCTAAGCAAAATTATTGGCGATTGTTTTATAGAAAACAAGCTTCAGCATGTCTGAATCAGATGAAGTCAACAGTCATCCCAATATAAAGGATGACAATACAAGGATAAATGTAACGGTTGCAGAATTACATAAGATGATAGATAAAGCTGTCGCTCAAGCCATTGACAGGCGGTTCGAAGATTCAAGTGGTGCTTATAGTGGGACCCAATATGTGCCTCACATAAAACCACCTTCTAAGATGCATACGTCTTATAAGAATGATTCTCATCATCCTTCAAATCAGAGAAGTGTTCCATCCAGACAAATTGTGCTCAATCAAGCCATATGTTAAGACCTGCTCTTATAAATACTTTGTCTCTTGCAAACCAAGGGACTTTACAGGAGAGAAAGGAGCCATCGATTGTATGACATGGCTGGATGAGATGGACACAGTTGTAGACATCAGCGGTTATGCAGAGCAGGATATTGTGAAATTTGTTTCACAATCATTCAAAGGAGAAGCATTAGCATGGTGGAGATCATTGATCCAAGCCACGGGGAAGATCCTACTTTATAATTTATCTTGGGATCAATTCGTTGCGTTGATCAAGGAAAACTTATGTCCTCAGCATGAGGTAGAAAGGATAGAAACAGACTTCTTGACTCTGGTCATGAAGAATTTGGATTGTCAGGCATATGTGACGAGTTTTAACACTATGTCCCGCCTAGTTCCCTATTTAGTCACCCCTGAACCCAAACGCATAGCGCGTTTTATTGGAGGCCTAGCACCAGAAATTAAGGGAAATGTTAAAGCATCTAGGCCTACCACATATAGGTCCGTGATGGACTTATCCTTATCCCTCACTTTAGATGCAATCAGGAATAAGTCTGTTAGGACTTCTGATGAGGGCAAGAGGAAAGGAGAAGAGGAAAGCTCTCACCAATCTAAGAAGAAGAAAAAGGGAAGTTCTGGGCACAGGAAAGATTCCGAGTTTAGGAAAAACTCGAGTCAGTCTAATAACAGACCCAAATGCAGTAACTGCAGAAAGCAACATTCTGGAAAATGTACAATCGACCCACGTGCTAAATTGTGTGGAATTTGCAAGACCAAGGGACACAAGACTTTAGATTGCAAGGAGTTGAAGAACGCGACTTGTTACAACTGTAACGAGGAAGGGCACATCAAAACCAACTGCCCAAAACTTATAAAGAAGCCTAGAGAGGCCAGGGAAACAAACGCGTGAGTCTTCCAGAGGAACGCCCAGGAGATCGTGCAGAATGATGACAATATAGCAGGTACCCTTCCTTATCAAGAGGTTTATGCAGAAATTTATTTGATTCTGGCACAGATAAGTCTATTGTGGACAATAAATGTTGTAAAATGTTGTCTCCGCCTGATTAGGACTCTAGACATATAGCGCAAGGTAAAATTGCCCGATGATACTTGAGAGACTGCTTCAACAAATCTTAGATAGATATTTTATATCTATTAGGAATCACTCTTTTTCTGATATCCTTATGGCGAGCTTTCAAGCTATCCAAATTCATCAATATAATAAAGAGAGATGTGACATTTTGATCCCCTGTAAAAAAGGTGATGGACTAGGTCCAAACCTTAAATGCCATTAATGGTCTTTTATGACCTAGGCTAAGTATAATTGATATATATATATATATATATTTAAATAACGTTCATTAAGAATGTTAGTACTATATTAGCCTGTATGGTTTAATGATACCATGGTTAGTATATGTTAAGGCCATCAGGATGATGAATAGTGGTTGTTGGATTGCAACTAAGTAAGTATTCCATTTGGTGTTAGGAACCAAATCTTGAGTATGACAAACTCGGATGAGACAACCATCAATCGCGCCATTGATGATGCGACGCATGCAAATGAAACTACAACTGTGAACCTCAAAATTGACAAAGATGTTCTCCAAGCTATGATTGACGCAGCTGTTGGGAAAGCTATGAGAAAGGCCGTGAAAAAGTTCAGAGAGCCTAATGCTACTTGCTCCAAATCCCAATTAAGACTACACTCCCTTACTAACAAGAAGAATCATGTTCCTACCTTGGATCCGAAGAATGAACTAAAAAGGAAAAGGGAGAAAGATAACTCCCATACTTCTAAGAAAAAGAGCAAGCTTGAACTTAAAAAGAACAAATAAAAGTCCGACAAGAAACCTGCATGCAAGACCTGCAAGAAGCGCCATTACGGGAAATGCAGATTTAAATCTAAACCTCTACCATGTGGGATCTGCAAATCAAGCGAGCATAAAATGTTGGATTGCAAGGACATAAAGGATGCAACCTGCTACGGCTGTAACGAGAAAGGCCACATAAAGACTACGTGCCCTAAATATGCCAAGGGAGGTGCGGCTAAGGATAAGAAGCCTAAGAATGAAAGTGCTTAAACTCTCCCGATAAAGGCCTGAGGCAGTTCATATCAATAGTAACTGCAGGTACCTTCCTTATCATTATTCAGCAATATAATGCTAAGAGTTCTGCCTTGATTCGGAAACCAATAAATTCTTCATAAATTGTAAGTATTGCAAACTTTTAAAAATCTTCCATAAAAACACTAGAGATTAAGTGTAAGGTAAAACTTACAGACGAAAATCATAGGAAACATTTCTTCTGTTCCTGCTAGAAATCTTCAATCAAAAAGTTCTAGGGTACTCTCCCTCCAGACGGAGTACGTCAGTGTATGTTAGTTTAATATCTCTTGTTTTCTATCAACTGTGAATACCAGACTGTATGATAAAAGCACCATATGAGGATTTGTGTATCTTAATATGTTCCATAGATTGCTTCCATGCCTGATCAGTATGGAGGTTTAATGCATGGGACCAGTAAGATATCCCAATGGTTATATGGTACTAAAGTCAGCTAACGGTATTCAAAGAAGATATCCAGAATGGAATTGTCCAAGTAAGTGCCTCTGATTAAGGTATCCTTGGACTCATAAAGAAAATGTGTCATTTATCTGACACATGCAATGATAAATGAACTGGAGCCTGAGATTTGGGAAATCTCTGTAACCTCCTTGTGTCTTTATTATCTTCTCCAAAGACTACCCTGTTCATCTCCTGAAAGGTTAGTAGAGTTAAGTTTATATCCCACTTAGGGCTGCATTATTGTGAAATCTCCATGACAGTTAGTACCATCATTATTGGAAGAATCGAAACCCTAATTAGATAAATTTTAAAATAAAGGTTCTTAAAGCCTAATTCGAATTCTGAGAGTTTCGGTATTATTAATTAAGAAAGACGGTTCATTTTGCTTATGCATTGACTACCGCAACTCTATTTAGGCAACTACTAAGAATCGCTTTCAGCTGCCCAGGATCGACAATTTGTTCGACTAACTATAAGGATTAGCTATTCCTTAAGATTGGTTTTAAACAGTAGTTGGAATAACCATCTCACCTTAAATAAGCTTTTCTATAACAGTTGTTATGTTAAGTATCAAGGCTGCTCCTTTGGAGACCTTGTATAGATGGAATGTTAAACTTCTATTGTTGGATAAAAGATTGGTAAGTCCGAATTAGTAGGACCTGAAAATTTATTGGGAACAATGAATAAGATCATACGAATTCGTAATCATCTGAAAGTTTCCAGTGATCGGCGAAGAATCAAGGATTGATGAAAGTCGCAACCCTCTTAAGTCCTTAATAAGGAATAAGGTTAAATCGACGATATCACCCTAAGAAGGGTGTGCTAAATTTTAATTTATCAGGGTAAGTTAAGCCCTGGATATATAGGATCATTCGGGGAAATCGAATGCATCAAAGGTCAATAGCTTATAAGCTAAAACCTATATAAGGAGCTCAGTGGAGCTCGCAATGTGACCCACATTAGTGATTTAAGGATATGTTTCGCCAAGAAGTCGAGACGCATTATCACATAACGATATGTAGATTAATGAAAATTATGATTTGATGAGAAACCCGTATCGATTAAGGATCGACAGGTTAAGAAGCTCCAAAAGAATACATGTACCTAATATAAAAGTCACCTTGAGTGCTTGGAAAGGCTCCAAATATGCTATGGAGGTTAAGTTCACGATACGTCAGAAAGTACTTCCATTATTCTAGCAAATCTCGAGGTCGAGATTTCTTTTAAGGGGGTGAGGATGTAACACCTCGTAAAATCACGTCCAATGATGTATTGACACGTGTAATAAACCCTAATAAAGTCAAACCTTGAATTTAAGGGACTAATTTTTTGAAAAATAAAAAACTTTGATTATGAAAGGACTGGAAGTATTAACATACTTAAAATAAATTTCTAAATAACCTTTTATGGTTTTTATATTCATAAATGAGCCACTTGTTGATCGAGTATAGCCGTTTGCGTAATTAATTGAAAGTTTGCGCAATAAAGGGTTAAAAGCGTCAACATGTTAATTCTTACCTTTGAGTGACCTTTTAACAAACCGGGAGCTTCATGATATTTTATTATACTCTCGAGAATTCCAATTAATGGCCGTCTAAGGTTTTTATGCCTTTAAGTGACGTTACGCGCAACTTTACCAGTTTAAGGGGTTAAAAGTGTCAATATGTTTAATTATACCTCTGAATGACCTTTTAGCGAACCCGAAGCATCGTGATGTTTAATAATACTCCCAATAATTCCTAATATGGATTAGATAAGGCTTTGATGCTATTAAACGATGATATGCGCAAGTTTGCGCATTAGAGGGACTATTCGCGTCAAACTGCAAAAGTCTATCGATTCGTATGGTGTCGAACCTTCCGAAATATGATCATAAGTTAAACATGCCCCAAATATCCTTTACATAGCTTAGAAATAGGCTTAGAGGTGTTTGATGCGCAAAAATAAACTTATTTGATCAACAGGGACTAAAAGCGTCAAAAAGTGCATAAGTTTGCATTTTCATGCATATCTTACGGAATATATCTGGACATCAAAAAATTTATGTAATCATTAAAATATTTTATTTTAGTGATCGGGTTGATAAAATTCCATTCGTCGCGTAATTTGGTTCGATTTTCGAGTCCGTTCGTGTTTCGTCGTAATTAGCCGAACAACGTGACCGTACGACCAAACGAACCGACATCTGACATATTTTTGAGCATGTTTCATATTCCCTATGTTTAGGCATCATTGTAGAGCCTTGAAAATGGCTTAATGGGCTTTAAACATGTCAAATATGGGCTTAAACACATGCAGGGACCAAAACTGCAACTTCTGAAAGTTTGTTTGATCTGTGCAGGCTGTAGCCTACGCCCCCACCCCCTGCAGCGTAGCCTACGCCCAGGTCTGGGCAGATTCTTATTTTCAGCATTTTGGTCATTTTTCAATGGCTTTTATGTAAATTTCTCAATACCATGAGCTGGTTTTCAACCCCCATTGTATTTAGAAACCATGGGCACACATGGAGGGCCAAGATTGAAGCACGGGTTACGAGAAACGATCCTAACGGTTCTCAAAATCCTATATAAACCCACTTGTTCTTGCTCTCATTTCACACCTTGATCTGAATTGTTCTAAGTTGGAGCTTTTGTGCTTCATACCTGAACATCCTAGATCAATTCCATCATTGCTTGGACCCTTTGTAAGTGTCCTTTCGTGCTTAGTTCAATTATTTAGCGTTTATAACTGAAAAGTCGAGCGTTTTCGATGAACGCTTTGACTTTTAAACGGTTGAGCCATTGTTCGCAACGAACATGGCTACGTGATCGTAATTAGGTAGGTATTAAACCCTCAAAAGGGCACCTCCTAATTACCACGTTTGCTTAGTTAATTGTCGGGCCAAAGTAATTAAAATAAAATTCAAACGAGTCGGTTTTTAAACAAAATTCATAACTAATGATGTAAAGGCAATAAAATCAGTTTTGTCACTTTAATAACTTGGTAAATATTAATTGAACATGTCTAGGCATGTTCAACCCGACAATTCTGAGTTTAGGTTCGGTTCGGAACCGAAAGTCGCAAAAGTTGACTTTTGCTTTGACTTTTAGTTCTGATATGATTTAGCTTAGTTTAGATATGCCTTAGGATTCCTTTAGGACCATGTTATAGGTTAGTATAACCCTCTGAGGTTATACAACTTGGTTCCATAGAAATCCTAGTTCATTACATGTTTCCGTTAAATGCCTAAATGTTGACCATAATGCCTTTTGGATATTAAAATAAGATTTTTGAAAATGTGAGAGGTCAAAAACCTTTATTACTGATTTATAAACATGCCCTAAAAATTTGACATTAGTTTGAGGTCTAAATTAAGAGTTATGCGCAATAGCGTAAATTGAAAGCTTTTTATTAATTGAACGGCATAAAGCCTATTTAAACCAAAATTTTGACACCAAACCTTTTACCTACTGATGTAATATAATATTTTGGGATTTTTGGGAATTTTTATTAAATTTTAAGATAATCATAACATGGAGTTCTCGCATAGGCTCGATAATTGACGATAACTACCTTTTTGCTAATAAAAAGAGTTTTATACATCCTTTACATGCCAAACCTTTTTCTACTGATTTTATATAATAAATAAGTTATTTTAAACTGTAAAGGCTGGTCAAAATCTCAGATTTCCCTATTTAAATCGAATATCGTCAAATACCGACTTTTATGCGATTTAGGCGCATAGTATGGTTTAAAACCATATTAGGCACCTAAAGCTTGATACCTACTGATGTTATGAATAAGTTTTTATAATTTAACAGTAAATAAAAGTTTTGAACTCAGATTTCTAAAATTAACACTTAAAGCATATGTGAAATGACAAAAATGCCCCTACGGTGCATAGTTTGGCCATAAATGATAAATTTCACATATGTGAGATATTTTACTGATATAACTTATTAAAATAAATATTTTTACTGATCCTTTTAGACCAGAACATCAGATTATTATTTAACCTCTTTTATAATCTTTAAAATGACCAAAATACCCCTACGGGGCTTAATTTGATTCTAAATTCGTTTTGGGCATAATGGAAGATATCCTACTGATATCACAACATATTTAAGGCATATTAACTTGTGGAACATGTTCATGACTCATTTGGTTACCCGTGATGCATTTTTCGTGTTCGGTCCGGTTTATGTAACTAGTTTGCATAAATTAACCGAAACGGGACAATCCTTATCATTTTCACTTCAAAATCCAGAATGTGTTTAGTTTACCCATATTATACAAATCTTCGTACTTGTAGGGTCTAAATCACATTCTAATCCAGTCTTCGCTTAATCTTACGTTTTGAACCATAAACCTTTTCTTAAAGCTAACCGGTCTAAGTTTCAACTTAAATAAGACCCGTTAGGAATCTAATAGGTTAATAACAGATTGAGAGCCCCAGTAGAGGTACTTGTGCTTGCTGATTAGAATATACGGCTGAGTATAAATTGCATTTAAGCTCAGGTAAATACTGTTAACTTATTTTCCGTTATACAGGCTTGGGATACGGTATTATAAAAATACCGATTGGTCGGGTGTAGAAACCTTTTAATCAGAGATGATTAAATTGCATAATCCCATATTAATCAGTATTGCTTGATAACAAATAACATTGGGGGTAAATGACCGTGTCCTGGATATCCTTGGCTCATTTAAAAAGTGAATGGCCACAACTTAAGCACAAGGTGTAGGCATAACACCTCCTGTTGCGTATGTAAAAGATATACTCACTCGTGAGGTAACTTCTTGTGAGTTATATTTGTGGTGTGTCGATTAATCTTGATCGGTTTGTATAATCACTGACCCTAAATGTTGGACAAACATGTAAATCTGATACACGATTGTTATTAATATAATTGTCCCAAGTTATAAAAGAATTTTTGTGCCTTGAGCATTCAAATCAATTTTTCATACATGTTTTCAAAAGAGTCAGTTAATTGTATTTACTAGTGTAAACTGACGTATTTTCCAAAAAGATTAAGTGACATGTACTGTACGTAATTGGCTGGGAGCTCAGGGCGTTAATAAGGAATCTTGCAAGTTCTAGGCATCTAAAGTCTGTTGAACAATGTTTATTTTTCTGTTTTAAGATCCGCCTGTGGATCCATCTTACAATCCGGTTATAATATTGATGTTACTTTTGAATCGGTTTGTAATATATTTACTTTAGACTTCCGTTGTGCATTGAAATGTGATTATTCGACTATGATAATATCAATTACATCACGATACTCCCCACCGGGCCCACTGGTAATACGTGGAAACATCGGGGTGTGACATAAATAAAGAGATGTTTTATTTGAATAAAATAGGGTTTATCCCTATGAAAATATGTGTAATAAAAAACTTGGGATTTTCCCATGTGTTTGATATTATAAAAGCGTGGTATTTTACTCTGATAAAATATTTCCTAACTACGGTCCTGTTGTAAATTCCGCTGCCAAAATGATTAAACATACAGATACCACCAAGACTGGCCACGGCCGCGCGTTCCCAGAGTAATTAGGGGACGGGTGTTGCGACAGAAGGTGGTATCAGAGCTAAGCCACTGATTCAGCCACAGAAGTGTTCCACTGATACCAAGATATTATTCAAAATGTTAGGAAATAAATTATGAGAATATGTGCATATCTGCATTTTATTTGTCACACCCCCAAAATACCACCTAGGGAGTGTCCCTGCTAGGCGTGTGACAAACCAATAACTAGCCACCAATCATATTGAACTCATGATAAGTTTGTAAATAAATACCAAGTATTAAAGAATTATACCAATAATAAGTTTAGTAAATCCCAATAAGTTCAGCGGAAGCAAAATAGAAAACTAAAGTCAAACAGTATCAATAAGCTAAGTTATAATATCAAGAACATCTCATGAATCTCTTCAGTTGACCCATGACCACTCCAGCTTCCTCAGACAGCAAGTTCCTCAACCCAGAATACCTAACGACCTGCGAGCATGCAACAAGTGTATCAGACAAAGCTGGCGAGTTCACAGTTTTAATAAAACGTTAGTTACCAAGTATTTAATCCAGTCTGTTTAACAAATACGAAAGCAATGTTGATAATATCTCGATACTGAACAAGACGGCTCCTGATGTATGTTTTGCCCGTTCCCCAGTGCTCCTATCAAAGCACTGGGCCCGACTGGGTCATTAGTTCACACCCGCCCTCTCTCAGGAACGAGGTGAGGGTGCCAAACCTAAGTAGCGCTACCAACTAATACCCCGCTACCACCCACGATAGCAAAAGATGGGACTTAATAGATAGAGAGTGAGAATATTATCCAACATCCCAGTTTTACCCAAAAGACTTATCCCTTCCCGGGATACCCACTGACTGTCCCAAACCACCGGGACGCATGCTCAAAGTAGTGAACTCACCTTTGGGTTGCTCGGTAAGATTAGGTACTCGAGTATCAGTTAGTCAAACACGTCCTAAAAATAGTTATTAACAACAATCAGTTAATAGTGCACCTAATCCACACGTTTCACATACAAGCATCCCTTCTTCGCATATTACAAAAGCAACATACAGGTAACACACACATATGGTTCCAGTCCCAATCAATTTACACATCGGTTAAATATCATTAATTATGCGTTACCCTTGTTCACTCAACCGAAACACAATCATACACCTTAAATCAGATGAAGCTAACTAAATCTTGCTACATATATTACCGAACCATTAGTTCAACACATGACACATCTCAATTGACAAAAGACACAATGTTCAATGGCTTTCAATTCATACTGCACTCACTTAACATAACCAAACTACCTAACCTGTTTGTCATGGCCCAGTTAACTTATCCACCAAATAAGATGAAGTGGGCTTGCCTAAAGCCTCGTAGTCACACAGCCCAGCTGCACCATAGCAGGCTATGCACTCCCTTAAACCCTTTAATGTAATTCTTAATACATTTCACCCAAGTACTATTCTCATATCATTATTCACATAGTAATAACTCATCATATCACATAAATAGCCAAAGTCCAATCATTATATAACAAGCCCACTAATCCGGCCCAGTTAACACAACAAAAGGGTTCGGTCCAATGACCAACTCGTCATTTCACAGTTGGGCCACCCCACTTTTGACTGCGGCCCAGATATCACGAGAGGGTATGGGCCGATTGGTTGGGCCTGTCTCGGTTCCTTAGCCGAACCCAGACCATGTTTTACTAACCGCCCAGCACTATGTTTGTGTAACCCATATCTATGCAACAAAACCATGACTTAGACTATATCCCATAACATTACAGTACCCTATCAACCATTTAAATCACCACACCAAATACTCAAGTTGTGTTCATAAAAGACTCATTATCATGTAGACTAATAACCCGCATAATCAACAAGCCATTGTTAAAATCCATTAATCTCTTAATAGCCAGTTTTTATTATTTAATCCACTAGTATCATGCATAAACACAATTGGTCTTTAATCACATATAAACCACATTTTTTTTAATGCAATTAACACCATACTAACCATTGTGATACTCAACCCATGTCACAACGTACCAATCCCTTACTAACCGGCTATCATACAATCGTATACGTAATCCACATCGCAAACACATATTATATCATCACAAATAATTTCGGTTGCACGTTTAATACATATCACGATCATATAGTTATCAATTCCTAACATTAATAGGGATTAAATGTACATGATTAAGAACTAAATCATTATTAACAATTTAAACAACCAAGTCAAACAATCATTATCACACCAAAACATGAAGTGACTAAATGAGGATTACTAACCAATAACTTGATTAATTGAGATGCAAACCGAAACAGGAAGGGGGTCTGGTTGCTGCCGTCACACAAAGGGGTGCAAGGTAGGGTTTGTTTATATTTTTACATAGATATGGGAGTCACAAGATAATGCATACATATTACTAGAACATAGTGGGCCGAACCCCCACTTGAGTGATTGTTGGGCTTCGGACTATAATGAGGCAACAACACAAAGGTATAACTGTGGCCCAATGAGAACTAGTGTGTTTGTTTAATAAGGTTATCTTATACGCTTATCAGAATTATAAAAGTATGGAACGTGTAACGCATAGAAGAGGAATAACGAAGAGTTAAGATCATAGGGTTAAACTTTACTAACCTTTAAAGTTCGGGTCGTCACATCATCCCCAACTTGAAAGAAATTTCGTCCCGAAATTTGCCAAGTAAGCACAGGGAGGTGGAGTGATAAATCAAGATTGTTGCGGATTTTGCTCAGGTGTGACATCATCCCCAACTTGAAGAGGAATTTCATCCCGAAATTCACCAGATTTACCAGATTTAGACTTGTCTTTAGGGAAAAGTTGAGGCTATTTAAGCTTCATCTGATCCTCACGCTCCCACGTGAATTCCGGTCCGCGTCTTGGGTTTCAACGACTATGTTTACAAACTTTGACCTCCCGGTCCATGATCTCAATAAGTTCCTCGACAAACTGCAACTTTTCATCGATCTTCAGATCTTGGAAAGGCACAACTTATGTTTCATCAGACAAGCATTTCTTCAATTGCGAAACATGGAAAACATCGTGCACATTACCCAACTCAGCAGGTAACTCAAGCTTGTAAGCGACTTTACCGATCCGTTCCAGAATTCTAAATGGCCCAACGTAACGTGGATTAAGCTTGCCGCGCTTCCCAAAGCGTACGACACCCTTCCACGGTGAAACTTTCAACATAACCCGATCACCCACTGCGAACTCTAACGGTTTCCTACGCTTATCGGTGTAGCTTTTCTGACGATCACGCGCTGCTGCCATACGATTCCTAATCTGAACAATCATTTCTGAAGTTTCAAGTACAAGCTCAGGACCTGTGATCTGACTGTCACCCACTTCAGCCCAACAGAGAGGAGAACGACATTTCCGCCCGTACAATGCTTCGAACGGAGCTGCCTGAATACTAGTGTGGTAGCTGTTGTTGTAGGAGAACTCTATCAACGACAAATGTTTCTCCCACCCTTTCCCAAAATCAATCACACATGCTCGCAGCATGTCTTCAAGTGTCTGAATGGTGCGCTCACTCTGACCATCCGTTTGCGGGTGAGAAGCAGTACTCATATCGAGTTGTGAACCGAGTGATTTATGCATTGACTGCCACAATTCAGAAGTGAAACGCGGATCTCGATCTGAGATGATAGAAGTTGGCACCCCGTGCCTAGAAACTACCTCCTTAAGATAAACTACTGCAAGCTGCGAAAACTTATCTGTTTCCTTGATTGCCAGAAAATGCGCTGACTTTGTGAGACGGTCAACAATCACCCAAATAGTATCGTTTCCAGCCTGAGTCCTCGGTAACCCTGTAACGAAATCCATGGCGATCTGTTCCCACTTCCACGTGGGTATCTCTGGCTGTTGAAGTAGACCCGAGGGTTTCTGATGCTCTACTTTGACTTTAGCACAAGTCAAACACTTACTCACGTACATTGCAATGTGAGCCTTCATCTTTGGCCACCAATACATAACCCTGAGATCCTGATACATCTTGTCTGAGCCCGGGTGAACATAATACCGTGACTTGTGCGCTTCATCCATCACAAGCTCTCGAAGATTACCATACAAAGGAACCCATATCCGCTACATGAAATAATAAATGCCGTCAGACCTCTTCTCAAGTCGTTTTTCCATGCCCCGCAAATACTCGGCCTCGATGTTTTCTTCCTTCAATGGTTCGATCTGAGCGGAACGAATCTGAGCTGGCAAACCAGAGTGAATAGTAAGCTGTAGAGCACGAACCTAAGGACGATGGACCTTTGGCCTGATACCAAGATATTATTCAAAATGTTAGGAAATAAATTATGAGAATATGTGCATATCTGCATTTTATTGTTATATGTTATTTGACTATTTGTTAGTTTATAGTATGAGCGACCAAGGACCTTCGGATGCTTATCGTCAGTTGTCCAGCTCACCTAAGGACAAAGGCACCTCTTCACAGCCATCCCTCTCAGGGTATTCAGCTGACAATGAAGATGGGATATTCGTGTTTAAGGCCAAATCTGAAGAGCCATTCCCTTCCAAGAAAAGAGGATGGTTCCGTAGAGGAGCGCATGAACGTAGAAAAAGGATGAGAAAGTTACAACATCAGTGTGCCTTAGCAACTATTAAGAAAGAAACAGATGCTCACACCCAGGATATGCCCAATAGGAGTCTAGCAAATTTCCACATCTTAGCAACTACAGCTGCAGACCCTAATCTAGAGCAACTCATAGCACCCTAGCCTTTACCACTGTTTCCCACCCAGCCAATGGAAATTGAAGCCAACCCAGAAAACCAAATCCCAATGCTTGACGCTGACCTAGCTGAGATACCTAGAATACCAGCACCCAATCCAGCCGACCCAAACTATGACCCGTGGTTTGATGACCATAGGGACTACCAGCAACGCTACCCAATACCTGAAAACGAACCCATGCCAAACCTAGCAGCCTACCCAGACTTGGACCCTCTAGATCCCTACTACGATAATGACCCATACATCAGGGAAATCCTAGAGAATCGTTATCTATACTAGGAACCCATGCCCCAGTTCCCTAACCCAGTACCAGCCACTGCACCACCAATGAGCACTGAGAACGTGCAAGAGCTCTGAACCTTCGGTGAGGAGATTTTGGAAAGTAGTGAGAGGATGAGGCAAGTAGGAGAACGACTCATCTAGAAGTATGACGAGCGTAATATGGAGTTCTGGATGAACCCATATCAGTGAAGGTGATGGTGGAAGTAGTAATAATAATAATATAATAATAATAATAATAATAATATATAATATGTGTACATGTTTGAAAAAAAATATAAAAATATATATTGTAGTATAGACCACCATGTGGTTAGTGATGCCTAATAGTATTGTAATTTTTAAATTCCAGTTCTAGCTTGTATTAGATGCATACTATATATAAGAAAGAGTAAGTCGCAATATTCGACGCTTTTGATCAATATGTGTGTCCTATGATTGGTTATATTAAATACTATCTTGTGATATTAATACGTGGTAAATGTTTAAAATTCAGATAGACAACGAAGTGAACCAGGAAAACCAGAATAATGACAACCATGATAACGATAACCCGAATAACAATAACAATGGAAATCAAGTGAATAACAGTGACATCTAACACATAGTGGCACAAGGAATCATAGATGCGATGTCATTTATTATCCAAACTGTTAGGGACGCTGGTAATAAAAGTAATCGTGATAGTAAACGACCCACTGAACCTGAACACAGCGTAAACAATGGACCAATACTTCAAGTGCCCATTCCCAAAAGAAGAAGAACCATGTCTTATGGTTGTTCTTATAAAGAATCCTGGTCTTGTAAACCGATAGAATTCTCGGGCAATGAAGGAGCCATTGCAGCTTTACGTTGGATAGAAAAGACTGAGGCTGTTTTGAAAATAAGCAAGTGCGTGGAAGAGGATAAGATAATGTTTGCTTCCAATCTGTTTAAGAACTCAGCTTTAGAATGGTGGAACACTATCCTCCAATCTAAAGGAAGTGATAGGATTTACAATATCGAATGGGAAGAATTTAAGAACATGGTGGAAAGGAATTTCTGCCCTCCCAATGAAAAAGAACAGATAGCAAATAAGTTCTTAAACCTTAGAATGACTAGAGTAGATAGTAAGGGTTACACTACCTTATTCTTCGAATATGCTAGAATAGTGCCAACCCTAGCATCACCTGAACCAGTGTTAATCTCCCGTTATATATGGGGATTAATTGGTGAAATTAGGCATGTAGTCAAGGCAGCCAGACCTCAAACTATAAAAGAAGCTGTAGAACTAGCAAACACCTTGACTGATGAATTAGTACGTACTCAAGAAGAAGACCAGAGGAGGAACTTAGCTCAAAGACTTACCCAAGAATTTTGTCATGGAAATTCCAACCGTGGGAAAAATATAGGTTCTACCTCTGCACCTTATTGCAAGTATCGCAAAAGGAAGCATTCAGGAAAATGCTCCACTCACTGTAATTTCTGCAAGTTACCTGGACACAAGGAAGAAGATTGTAGGAAGAAACCTAATAATGGAATGTGCTTCAACTGTGGAGAAAAAGGTCACATCAAGCCGAACTGTCCAAAACTAGCTCCAACCACGAACAACAAGACTACTAAAAATTCTAGAGCATTTGTTCTGACTGCAGAAGAAGCAAAGATGATTCCGGACATCATCGCCGGTACGTTTTTAGTTAATGATGTTTTTGCTAAAGTATTATTTGACTCTGGTGCAAACCAAAGTTTTATTGGTTAATAGCCAATAAAGCCAGTATTTTATGTGATCAAAAGTCAATCCAAGTAAATTCACCAAGAGGTGAAAATATCACAATTAAAGGAGATAAGCCAATTAGATCCACAAAATTCATCTCTATGATGAAAACTGCAAGTTATGTAAGAAAAAGATCATTAGTGTATTTGATTTCTATAATCATTAACACTAAAGAAAAAGAACTGAAAGATATTCCTGTAGTATCTCAGTTTCTAGATGTGTTTCCAGAAGAACTACCAGGATTACCGCCAGATAGGGAAGTTGAATTCAGAATCCACCTATTACCAGGGACAACACCAATTGCCAAAGCACCCTATCGCTTAGCACCAGCAGAAATGCAAGAACTGAAGAAACAATTAGATGAATTGTTAGAGAAAGGACTCATACAACCAAGCTCATCGCCATGGGGAGCACCAATATTGTTTGTTAAGAAGAAAGACGGATCAATGCGTATGTGCATTGATTACCGGGAATTGAACAAAGTCACGATTAAAAATCGATACCTATTACCGAGGATCGATGATCTGTTCGATCAGTTGCAAGGAGCTCGATTTATCACTAAAATCGATTTGCGCTCAGGATATCATCAATTAAAGGTACATGAAGAGGACATTCCTAAGACAGCCTTTCGGACAAGGTATGGCCATTATGAATTCACAGTCATGCCATTTGGTTTAACCAATGCCCCAGATGCATTTATGGACATGATGAACCGAATATGTAAGCCATATTTGGATAAATTCATAATTATCTTCATAGATGATATTTTTATTTACTCTAAGAGCAGAGAAGAGCATGCAGAGCATTTATACGCACTTCTAAGTTTATTAAGAAAAGAAAAGCTTTATGCAAAGTTTTCTAAGTCCGAATTTTGGTTAGAACAGGTACAGTTTCTTGGACATTTAGTTAATCATGAAGGAATTCATGTAGATCCCACCAAGATTGAGGCAATTACCAAATGGAAAAACCCTGAGTCACCAACCGAGGTTAGAAGTTTCTTAGGATTGGCCGGTTATTATAGGAGATTTATCCGAGATTTTTCTAGAATAATCATTCCCTTAACTAAGCTAACCTGTAAATCTGTTAAGTTTGAATGGGGACCAAAACAAGAAGAAGCCTTTAAAATTCTTAAGCAAAGATTAACCAACGCACCCATATTAGCATTACCAGAAGGAAATGAAGATTTTGTAGTCTATTGTGACGCTTCTAAGTTAGGTTATGGATGCGTGTTAATGCAACGCCAAAAAGTTATAGCTTACGCATCAACTTAAGAATCATGAAGAAAACTATTCAACCCATGATTTAGAATTGGGAGCAATAATTTTTGCCCTGAAGATTTGGAGACATTACCTTTACGGCAGTAAGTTTACCATTTTCACTGATCATAAGAGTTTAAGGTATGTTTTCGGGCAAAAAGAATTGAATATGAGACAGAGACGCTGGATGGAAATATTAAGTGATTACGATTGTAATATCCAGTATCATTTAGGAAAGGCTAACGTAGTAGCCGATGCCTTAAGTCGAAAGTATCACAAAAAAACTAATAAGAGTACGTTCTCTTAAATTAAATCTACGGGTAGATTTAAATGAACAGATTATAAAGGCACAGGAATTAGTAATCAAGGATGATACTGAAAAATTAAAAGGAATGATTAAGGAATTAAAACAAGGAATAGATGGAATTTGGAGATTCCATGAGAAAAGAATGTGGATACCTAAATTAGGAAACCTACGCCACCGTATATTAGAGGAAGCCCATAAGTCTAAGTATACGATGCATCATGGAAGTGATAAAATATATCAGGATTTAAGAAAGAATTTCTGGTGGATAGGAATGACGAAAGATATAGCAATTTATGTTTCTAAATGTTTAACCTGTTCACAAGTTAAAGCTGAACATCAGAAACCCTCAGGACTGCTACAACAGTTAGAAATGCCAGTTTGGAAATGAGAATAGATAACAATGGATTTTGTTACCAAATTACCCAAAACAAGAAAATGTCATAATACAATCTGGGTGATTGTAGACAGGCTAACTAAGTCAGCTCATTTCCTACCAATGAAGGAAACTTTCAGTACAGAACAATTAGCTAAATTGTATGTAAATGAAATAGTTTCATTACATGGAATTCCTTTATCAAATGTTTCTGATAGAGATAGCCGTTTTACCTCTCATTTTTGGATAAGTTTCCAAAAAGCAATGGGAAGCAAGCTAAATCTAACACAACTTATCATCCTGAAACAGACGGACAAAGCGAAAGGACAATTCATACAATGGAGGATATGCTTACAGCTTATGTAATTGATTTCGGAGGTAATTGGGATGATCATTTACCATTAATAGAATTCTCTTATAATAACAGCTATCACACAAGTATCAATGCTGCACCATTCGAAGCACTTTATGGACGAAAGTGCCGAACCCCAGTCTGTTGGGCATAAGTGGGAGAAAAGCAACTATCCGGACCTGAGATAGTGCAAGAAACAACAGACAAGATCATTCATGTCAAGGAACGACTGAAAGCAGCACGCGATCGACAAAAGAGTTATGCTGATAACAGACGGAAACCGTTAGAATTTCAGGTAGGTGACAAAGTGTTATTGAAAGTCTCTCCTTGGAAAGGAGTGGTAAGATTCATCAAAAGGGGAAAGCTAAGCCCCAAGTATGTTGGACCTTTTAAGGTTATTAGAAGAATAGGACCCATAGCCTATCAGCTACAACTGCCAGAGGAAATGACAGGAATACATGACGTATTTCATGTATCTAATCTCAAGAAATGCTTAGCTGATAAATCACTAGTCATGCCTCTTAAGGATATAAAGGTAAATGAACAGTTAAAATTTGTAGAAAGACCTCTACAGATTGAATACAGGAAAGTCAAGAATCTCAAACACAAGAGATTAGTTCTAGTCAAAGTGAAGTGGGATTCCAAAAGAGGACCAGAGTACACATGGGAGCTTGAGTCAGAAATGCAAAGGAAATATCCACACTTATTCCAGTAGACCTCGAGGACGAGTTCTAAAACAAGGTGGGGAGGATATAACAACCCTCCTAAATATTTTTTTCAACACCCCTAATATATTTATAGTACCCCTATATGTCTTAAAATGTACCCCGTATGTGAAAACCAAGCCCAAAATACGTTATATCATTAAAAATAAAATAAAAACAATTTTTATTAGTTCTTGGCGGGCCGCGAAGACCACCCCTTGGTCTTACGCGGGGCGCGACAGCCAGTCACCAGGGCGCAGCCTGGTGCTGCCACGTGTCGTGCAATGTGTCGAGCCTATAGTGCTGACCCGGATAAGCTAGGGCCTACTACCCCTATGTCGCGGGCCGCGAAGGGTAACCCTTCGGGCTACGCGGGCCGCGAGGAACCTAAGATCAGGCCCTATAAATTGAGGGCAACAGCCTTCAGTCCCAGTCGCTCACAAATCTTTTCTCTCTCGAAAATTCTGAATAGTAGGCACTATACTCTGCATAATACCCCCTAATTAACGAAGTTTTGCCCCGTTGTAAGTATCATAACCCCGGTTACGTATTAGATACGCTGCCCGATTGATCCAGGGTTCCGTAACGGCTGTCGTGGTTCTGCCCGACGTAGTCGTTGGAATGCCGTCTCGGGGAGGGTATTACTAATGTAAATATTGGGTTATTATACTAACGCATGTGCATTTTTGTAATTAATAGATAATCACTAGGAAATCCCAAAGGAAAACCCTAAGACAGCAATGTGATTAATCTCCTTTTTGTAAACTGTTTTTACAAAACCTCACATAATTAACAGTGATTGAGTATTTGTATTCTACAATTATCGTCGGTATGTTGGGGTTTTGTATACAAAATTTGTTACTACCTTGCGAGGAGTAACATGACCACAAGTCGGGTTGACAGTACCGTGGGTGGTAATTAAAGTAGATGGAAACAAATGTAATTGCGAGATCGCCCTCAATACTGTAGATTGGTTTTATTAAACTTGATTAAACTGGTATTCACTCACCAGTATTTCCCACTGACAAAATGTTTTTAAACGCGTTCCAGGTAACAAAATATGAAAGCCAAATAGAAGCCAGCTGGATAGCACTGAAGGCTTGCAGAAGTGGCTATAAAAGTTACCTAAATAAAGAGATGTTTTATTTGAATAAAATAGGGTTTATCCCTATGAAAATATGTGTAATAAAAAACTTGGGATTTTCCCATGTGTTTGATATTATAAAAGCGTGGTATTTTACTCTGATAAAATATTTCCTAACTACAGTCCTGATGTAAATTCCGTTGCCAAAATGATTAAACATACAGATACCACCAAGACTGGTAGCGGCCGCTCGTCCCCAAAGTAATTAGGGGACGAGGGTTGCGACATCTTTCGCTTCTTATACTTATTCTAGGTATTTATTTAATCATAAAACTCGTTTCCAAACCACCTTTAGAGGTCGTTAGTTCAATTTAGCTTACAAGGGTGTTTTGGTCCCTTTTTGCCTTTCATTTACGAAGAAGTATTTTGAAAGCATGTTTGACCCATAATCCTTCGTTTTAGTTATGATCTTGTTTGAAAAATCATTATGCTTTCCAAAACACAACGACCACCATTTAAAACATTCGGTTTACTCATTAAAATAATCCATTGTCTATCTTAGACTTCGTTTAACACCCATTGAACCATACGTTCTAATTGAGTGTTTATTCAATTACACGTACCTGGCTCGGATCAATATATTGACCCGTTTAATATCTTGCTTTAATATCTGCTAAGTCATAGCGATGCTAATATCCATTCGATATTTACTCCTGAAATCATATAACTCGACGATAGTCATTAATCGATATTGTCAAAAGGTGGTATCTTCACCTTTTGACCCGTTTGGTCTAGGTGACCGATTGTATTGGCGAGATGACGTTTATTACCATCTCGTCTATATGACTCGCTCCGGTTTACACCGTGCGGTCATTTTACTTATAATTCATTTCTTAACACTTTATGGCCTATTATGGCTTACATCATAAGTATCTTTCAAAAACTAACGGTTATGGTCAACGTATGACCGAATTACCGTTTTACCCTTATTGTTTGTTTTGGTTTACCATATAAGGTATCCATTAAAAGTTCTATATTTATTAGTCATTACATGACTAAGTAACCGTATTAGTCCTTTTTAACCATTAAACATGGTTTATTATCATCTTCGGTTATCTTGTTCCTTTACGACTACACGTCGGAACATTATATCACGATAGTTAACTTATCTTATTCGTAGTTAATATGATGAGAGAGTATTCTATAATTCAAGAGTAGTGTAAGATATACTTACCTTGCACCCTGATCAGCTTTTTCTTCATTCTTGATTCATTTGACCCGTTTTCTTCCCAAGCTTTCACCTAGCTCGTCAAGCGTCAAACTATCATCATAATTCGCAAGATGGTTAGATTAGTCATAATCATTTACGACTATTCCATCCTACGGGTTTTATGTCGAATTTATCATTCGATCATATCTTTGGTCATTTCGACTTTTTAAAAGTCAAAGTGCCTATTGACGAAAGTAGTTACACAATGTAATTCAACTACTCGTTTTATTACTTGGTCAATTACCTGGTAGCATCATTCTTAGGCTACCGTTTATCCACTTTATTAACCAAGTTTTATAACCATAATCCATCGAGTTAACACAACATTAATCTTTCTTAACACATGATGATATCAAACATCATTTTTAACATGAATTTATCATCATTTCCATCTTTTTATACCAAACCCAATTCTTGGTAATTATGATTCATGTACTCAAACACCTATTTGTTCAAGTACCTTGTTTCTACTATCAAATATGATGATTTTAAACACAAACTTATCATTATCTTCACTATTAAATCAAAACCCACTTCCTAGTTTACTTGTTAATCACTTACAAGTAACATTACTTCAAGTTCTTCATAATTTCATCATAACTTACAAGTAACATTACTTAAACATACATAGACATTCAATTTCGACTTTGGATCATAACCCAACCATCTATTTGCAAGTAACCTACTTGTCTCGAATTTCAACTTTAACCAATCTAGGTTTTATGGCATACCTTATGATCCCCACGACTAGGTGATCGTTTCTATGTATTCATGCATCGATTTTGGCATTGAATCAAGCTTCAATTTGATGATTTTGTTGAGTTTAGGGTTTGAGCTCCATGGGAGCACCTCCTGGCCATCTTCACGCACGCACACACACTCTTGTGTGTGTTGTGTTATTTTTATTTTGTTTATAAAATCATTTTCAAGTTACCCACTTTTGGTCCCTCATGTTTGGTTAGTTATTAATTAGGTCACAGCCTAATTATTTTTAACAATATTCCCACTTATTAACTAGGTTTGGCATTCCTAGCTATCTTAGTGGGTTCGGGGAAGTTTATGACTAGGTTTGCTTTAGTCCCGTTAACTCGGGCCTTTTATAAACCTTATTTACCCATAAGCCTTTATTAAATTCTTATTTAATATTAGGTCCATTTATTTAAAAATCCTAATATTCACCGGGTAAATTTTACCAGTAACGGTACTTTACCCCTCTTTTAGTGTTAACGTGGTTTGATTACCAAACCCGTTTTCGGGGTGTTACAAAAATCACATGATTTTATAACCAGACAATTATCTCTTTACACAAGAGAAAAAAAATGCAAGACTATCATCACAAACATTCAATCATGTAAAGAAGAAGTCTATATAAAATCAGATCAACAACACGAAGAACTGATAGAAACCAACACTACGATCTAATAGGACTAGACTCAACAACACAAAGAATCTACAGACGACCCTTGACCAGTGAGGAAGGAAAAAACAAACGTCACCTTCACCAGTGAACTAACATCCCTACGATCGGCGATGACATCACAAAGAGACAAATAAGATCACCAACACGATGATCCTACACAAACCTCACTACCGTTGGACTCAAAACATGAATAATCCAAGACCAGTGAGATAAAGGCAAACACTATCAAAGAATACATCTTCAAGATAGTATAACATGTACAAGAAAAACAATCACATTGTGATTCCAATAACCAAAGGAATTCATGATTGTTCAAGAATCATCAGATGTGTTATCTGATAACAAAGCCTAAAAACAAGACTTGTGAGGAACATAAAGACTAATTTGACCCAAGCAAAAACTTTTACAACCCCACAACAAATATTGAATCACAAGATTCAAGACACAAGTCTAATAACAACTAAAATAATATGATCTACATCCGAAAAAAAAAACAGCCAAACACATTCTATTTGAACACCAAATCACACAATTTACCACCAGAAAGCTCACAAGAGATAACATATAAGGCTGTTAAAACTTAAAACATTCAAGAATACACTTGAAGAACAACTGGTTAAAAAACATGTGAACCACACAGTTCAACAAACCAGAAAACCAAGATCCTATAATCATGACAATAAGAAATCAGCATCAGGCAAACCAAATATGCCAAACATGACAGATTAACAAATCCAACAACTTTTGTAGTATTAGACAACATACCAAAATACACATTTTATTAACCAAACGTATGCAGTATGCACACAAAGAGATGCAACATATGACACATTACAGCTTGTATTGTTGCTGACCAACACATTCCCTACCTTATAGGATATGCAATCATGAAACATAACCAAAAAGGAAGTATTACACGAATACTAGCAAATAAAGACAAGTACAAAAGGCTCACAATACCCGCTCCAAGCACCTCTTAAACAAGATACCTAGACATTTTTATATAATAACTCTCCTAAAATATTTATAACAACCCTATACGCCCTAAAATACACCCCGTATACAAAAAACGGCCCGAATAACCTTTAATTTCACAAAAATTAAATAAAATAAAGATTTATAGGGCTCTGGTGGGGCGAGACAGACCCCCCCCCCCCGTGGTCTGTCGCGGGGCGCGAGCGAGTAAAGGGGTGGCGGAACCCTGGGGTGCCACGTGACACGACACCCGGCGAGCCTATAGTGATGACTAATCCAAGCTAAACCCTAGCCACCTAGCTCGCGGGCTGCGAGAAAGACAGCAGCGGCTGTCGCGGGCCGCGGCCCGCTGTCGGATCAACACTATAAATAGGGGCCTAAGGTTTCAGTTGTCAATCGTTCAAAAATTCGAATTCTCTCTGAATCTCTAAATTCTCTAAATAGCTAAAGTAATACCCGGACATTATACCCACTAAAATAGCGAAGCTTTGCCTTGATGTAAGTATCATAACCCCCGGTTACGTATTAGATACGCTGCCTGATTGATCTAGTGCTCCGTAACGCATGTCGAGGCTCTACCTGACTTAGTCGTTGGAGTTCTGTCTCGGGGAGGGTATAACTAATGTAAATTGGGTTATTATACTAACGTGTGTGCATTGTTTAATTAATAGATTATAACTAGGAAAATAACAAAGGAAATACCTAAAGTAGCAATGTGAGTAATCCTCTTTTTGTGAAACCATTTTGTGAACTATTTTTACAATACCTCAAATGTTTTAATTTACAATTCACAGTGATTGAGTATTTGTATTCTACAATTATCGTCGGTATGTTGGGGTTTTGTATACAAAATTTGTTACTACACTGTGAATAGTAACATTACCACAAGTCAGGATTGACAGTAGCGTGGGTGGTAATTAAAGTAGATATAAGCAAATGTAATTGCATGGATTGCCCTCAATGCTGAAAAATGATAAAAACTTGTTTTGATTAAACTGGGATTCACTCGCCTGTATTTCTTGCTGATAAAATGTTTTTAAACGAGTTTCAGGTAACAAAATGTGAAAGCCAATTAGAAGCCAGCTGGACAGCACTGAAGGCTTGAAAAAGTGGTTATAAAAGTTACCAAAATAAAGAAGATGTTTTATTTCAATAAATTAGAGTTTATCCCTAGAAACATGTTGTAATGAAAACTTGGGTTTTTCCCATGTATTTATTATAAAAATGTGGTGTTTTACTCTGATAAAATATTTCCTAACTACAGTCTTGATGTAAATTCCGCTGCCAAATTGATAAACACCGATACCACCGATAACTGGTTCGCGGCCGCTCGTTCCTAAGGATAGGGGTCGGGGGTTGCGACAGGAGGTGGTATCAGAGCTACAGCTACTGATTTCAGCCACAGAAGTGTTCTGCTGACACCAAAATTTTAAATTGTGTTAGGAAATAATTATGTGCATATCTGTATATTATTGTTTTGTGTTATTTAACAATTTGTTAGTTTACAGTATGAGTGATCAAGGTTCGTCAAACACTTATGGTCAACTGTCTAGTTCTCCTAGAGATGAAGGAACTTCTTCCCAGCCTACTCCCCCGGGGTATTCAGCTGACACAGAAGAGGGGATTTTCATATTCAAAGTTCAATTCGAAGAACCATTCCCTACCAAAAAGAGAGGATGGTTCAGTCGGGGAGCGCACTAGCGTAGGAAAAGAATGAGAAAGTTACACCAGCAGAGGGCTTTAGCAGTAGCAAATAGAGAAATGAATGCCCAAACTCAGGACATACTCAATAGGCGATTAGCTAACTTTCACATATTAGCTACTACTGCCACAGACCCAAACTTAGAACAAATCATTGCACCACAACCACTATCCTTGTTCCTAACTCAACCCATGGAAATAGAACCTAACTCAGGAGACCAAGTTCTCATGCCCGCATTAGACCCATATGAAATCCACAGAGTCCCAGCACCCAATCCCCTAGCATACGATCAATGGAATAATGAAGATAGGGATTACCGAGAACTCTACCCACAGGAGGAACCCATGCAAAACCCTGTAGCACCCTACCCTAACCTTGACCCTCTAGATCCATATTGGGATAACGACCAGTATGTTCGGGAAATCTTAGAAAACCCATTCCCATATGAAGAACCAATGCCCCAGTACCCTAACCCAATACCAGCACCAGCACCACCCATAAGTACAAAAAATATGCAGGAACTCCGCACTTTTGGTGAGGAGTTAGTGGATGAAGGAGACAGAATCAGACAAATAGGTGAAAGGCTCGTTTGGAAGTATGACGAGCGTAATATGTAATACTGGATGAACCCCTAAGTTACCATAGTAATAATATATATATATATATATATATATATGCATGTAGTTTGAAAAAAAAACTAAACTAAACTAAAATAGATAATCCAATAGTTACTGATGCATAACTAGTATTATATTTTTAATTCCAGTTACCATTTGTAATAGATGCATATATATAAAATAGAGTAAATGTCGCAATGCACGACGATTTTGATCAATATGTTTGTCTGTGTGATTGTTTACATTAAATCTTATTCTGTGATATTAATACATGGTAAATGTTTATAATCCAGATGGACAACGAAGTAAATCAGGAAAACCAGAATAACCAGAATAATGGAAACCAATTAGATAACAGTGTCGTCCAACATATAGTGGCACAAGGAATTATAGATGCTATGCCTTATATCATCCAAACTGTTAGAGAAGCTAAAAATAACAAAAGTAACAGTGGAAGTAAACGACCAGCTACTCTACCCGATCACAGCGTAAACAATGGACCATTAGTTCAATTGCCTATTCCAAAAAGAAGAAGAACCATGTCTTATGGTTGTTCTTACAAAGAATTCTGGTCTTGCAAACAAATAGAATTCTCTGGCAATGAAGGAGCCATTGCAGCTCCACGCTGGATAGAAAAGATAGAGGCTGTCTTAAAAATAAGCAAGTGCACGGAGGAGGATAAAATTATGTTTGCTTCTAATCTTTTTTAAGAATGCATCTTTAGAATGATGGAACACTATCCTCCAGTCTAAGGGAAGTGACAGAGTCTATAATATGGAATGGACTGAGTTTAAGAACATGGTCGAAAGGAAATTATGTCCACCCAATGAAAAGGAACAAATAACTAATAAGTTCTTAAATCTTAGAATGACTGGAATAGACTGTAAGGGTTACACTACCTTATTCTTTGAATATGCTAGAATTGTGCCAACCCTAGCTTCACCCGAACCAGTATTAATCTCTCGTTACATTTGGGGATTAATCAGTGAAATTAGACACGTAGTCAAGGCAGCTAGACCACAAACAATAGAAGAAGCTGTAGAACTAGAAAATACCTTAACTAATGAATTGGTACGTACACAAGAAGAAAACCAGAGGAAGAACCTAGCTCAAAGGCTTACCCAGGAATTTCGCTATGGTAATTCCAACCGTGGGAAAAACGTAGGTTCTACCTCCGCACCTTACTCTAAGGCCTACAAGAAAAAGCATTCAGGAAGATGCTCCACATACTACAACTTCTGCAAGATACCGGGACATAAGGAAGAAGACTGCAGGAAGAAACCCAGCAGTGGAGTATGCTTCAATTGTGGAGAAAAAGGGACATATCAAACCAAACTGTCCGAAACTAGCTCTAGCCATGAATAACAAGACTACTAAGAATGCTAGAGCATTTGTTCTGATAGCCGAAGAAGCAAAAATGATTCCGGACGTGATTGCCGATACGTTTTTAGTTAATGATGTTTTTGCTAAAGTATTATTTGACTCTGGTGCGAACCAAAGTTTTATTAATACTTCATTTTGCAAACTTCTTAATCAACCATTAACTAAACTTTCACAAGAATGTCTAGTAGAAACGGCAAATGGAGAATCAATTAAGATCACTGAAATCTTGCAGGGTGCAAGAATAGAAATTCTAAACCATAATTTTATTGCTAATCTTTACCCAATGAATCTGGCTGGATTTGATGTTGTATTAGGAATTGATTGGTTAGTAGCCAATAAAGTCAGTATTTTATGTGATCAAAAGTCAATACAAGTAAATTCACCAAGGGGTGAAAAGATCACAATTAAAGGAAATAAGTCATCCCGATCCACGAAATTCATTTCTGTAATGAAAACAGCCAGTTATGCTAGAAAAGGATCACTAGTATATATGATTTCCATAATCATTAACACTAAAGGAAAAGAATTGAAAGATATTCCCATAGTATCTCAATTCTCAGATGTTTTCCAAGAAGAATTACCAGGACTACCGCCAGAAAGAGAAGCCGAATTCAGAATTCACCTACTACCAGGGACAGCCCCAATTGCCAAGGCACTGTACCGTTTGGCACCAGCAGAAATGTAAGAACTGAAGAAACAATTAGATGAACTCCTTGATAAAGGATTCATACAGCCCAGTTCATCGCCATGGGGAGTACCGATCTTGTTTGTCAAGAAGAAGGACAGATCAATGCGTATGTGCATTGATTACCGAGAATTGAACAAGGTCACGATTAAAAATCGGTACCCATTACCGAGAATCGATGATCTGTTTGATCAATTGGAAGGAGCTCGATTCTTTTCCAAGATCGATTTACGCTCAGGATATCATCAATTAAAGGTACTGGAAAAGGACATTCCTAAGACCGCTTTTAGAACAAGGTATGGCCATTATGAATTTATAGTCATGCCATTTGGTCTAACCAATGCCCCAGCTGCATTTATGGACATGATGAACAGAATATGTAAACCATATCTGGATAAATTCATAATTGTCTTTATAGATGATATTCTCATTTACTCTAAGAGTAAAGAAGAACATGCAGTGCATCTTCATATAGTTCTGAATTTGCTGAGAAAAGAAAAGCTCTATGCTAAATTTTCGAAATGTGAATTTTGGTTAGAAGAAGTGCAATTTCTTGGATATATAGTTAATCATGAAGGAATTCATGTGGATCCCATAAAGATTGAGGCAATTACAAAATGGAAAGTCCCTGAATCACCGACGGAGGTAAGAAGTTTTCTAGGACTGGTAGGTTATTATAGACGATTTATCCGAGATTTTTCTAGAATAGCCATTCCCTTAACAAAACTAACCTGTAAATCAGTTAAGTTTGAATGGGGACGAAAACAGAAAGAAGCCTTTAGAATCCTTAAGCAAAGATTAACCAACGCACCCATATTAGCATTACCAGAAGGAACTGAAGATTTTGTAGTCTATTGTGATGCGTCTAAATTAGGTTATGGATGTGTGTTGATGCAACGCCAAAAGGTTATAGCCTATGCCTCTAGACAACTTAAGAATCATGAAGAGAATTATACAACCCATGATTTAGAGTTAGGAGCCATAATTTTTGCCCTAAAAATTTGGAGGCATTACCTTTATGGTAGTAAGTTTACCATTTTCACCGATCATAAGAGCTTAAGATATGTTTTGGGGCAAAAAGAGTTAAATATGAGACAAAGACGCCGGATGGAAATTCTTAGTGATTATGATTGTAGTATCCAGTACCATGTAGGAAAAGCTAATGTAGTAGCCGATGCTTTAAGTCGAAAGTATCACGAAAAGCCAAAAAGAGTACGTTCTCTTAAATTAAATCTGCAGATAGATTTAAATGAACAGATTAGAGAAGCACAGGAATCAGTAGTCAAGGACGATACTGAGAAATTAAAGAAATGATTAAGGAATTAGAACAAGGAACAGATCGAATTTGGAGATTCCATCAGAAAAGAATTTGGATACCTAAACAAGGAAACCTATTCAACCGAATATTAGAAGAAGCCCATAAGTCTAAATATACGATACATCCTGGAAGTGATAAAATGTATCAAGACTTAAGAAAGAATTTAAGGTGGATAGGAATGAAAAAGGATATAGCAGCTTATGTTGCCAAGTGTCTAACTTGTTCACAGGTCAAAGTTGAACATCACAAACCCTCAGGTTTGTTACAGCAACTAGAAATGCCTGTATGGAAATGAGAATTGATAACAAGGAACTTTGTTACCAAATTACCCAAGACATGAAAAGGTAATGATACAATCTGGGTGATTGTAGATAGATTAACCAAGTCTGCTCATTTCTTACCAATGAAGGAAACTTTCAGTATGGAGCAACTAGCCAAGCTGTATGTAAATGAAATAGTTTCATTACATGGAATTCCTTTATCTATTGTTTCTGATAGAGATAGCCGTTTTACTTCTCATTTTTGGACAAGTTTCCAAAAAGCAATGGGAACCAAGTTAAATCTAAGCACCGCTTATCATCCTCAAACGGATGGACAAAGCGAAAGGACAATTCAGACAATGGAAGATATGCTTAGAGCTTGTGTAATTGATTTCGGAGGAAATTTGGACGATCATTTACCATTAATAGAATTTTCCTACAATAACAGATATCATACCAGTATAAATGCTGCACCATTTGAAGCACTTTATGGACGAAAGTGCCGAACTCCAGTCTGTTGGGCATAAATTGGAGAAAAGCAACTATCTGGACCAGAAATAGTACAAGAAACAACAGACAATATTATTCAAGTCAAGGAAAGATTAAAAGCAGCACGCGATCGACAAAAGAGTTATGCTGATAACAGGCGGAAACCGTTGGAATTTCAAGTAGGAGACAAGGTATTATTAAAAGTTTCTCCATGGAAAGGAGTAGTTAGATTCATCAAGAGGGGAAAGCTAAGCCCCAGGTATGTTGGACCTTTTGAAATTATTAGAAGAATAGAACCCGTAGCATATCAGCTACAACTGCCAGAGGAAATGGCAGGAATACATGATGTATTTCATGTATGTAATCTCAAAAAGTGTTTAGCCGATGAATCATTAGTGGTACCTCTTAAGGACATAGAGGTAAATGAGAAACTTAAGTTTGTAGAAAGACCTCTACAGGTTGAAGACAGAAAGATCAAGAATCTCAAACACAAGAGATTAGTTTTAGTCAAAGTAAAATGGGATTCCAAGAGAGGACCAGAGTACACCTGGGAGCTTGAATCCGAGATGCAGAGGAAATATCCACACTAGTTCCAGTAGACCTCGAGGACAAGTTCTAAAACAAGGTGGGGAGGATATAACAACTCTCCTAAAATATTTATAACGACCCTATACGCCCTAAAATACACCCCGTATACAAAAAACGGCCCGAATAACCTTTAATTTCACAAAAAAAAATAAAATGAAGATTTATAGGGCTCTGGCGGGGCGCGACAGACCCCCCTGGTGGTCCGTCGCGGGGCGCGAGCGAGTAAAGGGGTGGCGGAACCCTGGAGTGCCACGTGGTAGGACACCCGGCGAGCCTATAGTGGTGACTAATCCAAGCTAAACCCTAGCCACCTAGCTGATCAACACTATAAATAGGGGCCTAAGGTTTCAGTTGTCAATCGTTCAAAAATTCGAATTCTCTCTGAATCTCTAAATTCTCATAATAGTAAAGTAATACCCGGGCATTATACCAACTAAAATAGCGAAGCTTTTCCTCGATGTAAGTATCATAACCCCCCGTTACGTATTAGATACGATGCCCAATTGATCTAGTGCTCCGTAACGCATGTCGAGGCTCTGCCTGACTTAGTCGTTGGAGTTCTGTCTTGGGGAGGGTATAACTAATGTAAATTGGGTTATTATACTAACGCGTGTGCATTGTTTAATTAATAGATTATAACTAGGAAAATAACAAAGGAAATAACTAAAGTAGCAATGTGAGTAATCCTCTTTTTGTGAAACCTTTTTGTGAACTGTTTTTACAAAACCTCAAATGTTTTAAATCACAATTCACAGTGATTGAGTATTTGTATTCTACAATTATCGTCGGTATGTTGGGATTTTGTATACAAAATTTGTTACTACACTGTGAATAGTAACATTACCACAAGTCAGGATTGACAGTACCGTGGGTGGTAATTAAAGTAGATATAAGCAAATGTAATTGCATGGATTGCCCTCAATGCTGAAAAATGTTAAAAAACTTTTTTTGATTAAACTGGGATTCACTCGCCAGTATTTCTTGTTGATAAAATGTTTTTAAACGCGTTTCAGGTAACAAAATGTGAAAGCCAATTAGAAGCCAGCTGGACAGCACTGAAGGCTTGAAAAAGTGGCTATAAAAGTTACCTAAATAAAGAAGATGTTTTATTTCAATAAATTAGGGTTTATCCCTAGAAACATGTTGTAATAAAAAATTGGGTTTTTCCCATGTATTTATTATAAAAGTGTGGTATTTTACTCTGATAAAATATTTCCGAACTACGATCCTGATGTAAATTCCGTTGCCAAATTGATAAACACCGATACCACCGATAACTGGCTCGCGGCCGCTCGTTCCCAAGGATAGGGGTCGGGGGTTGCGACATTTTAGCACCAATAGTACAATTTTTCCTTTAACCTCTTTTTTCTAAAACCCCAAAAAATTTAGAGTAAACTTCACAGATCATTTGAAAAGAAGAATACATATAATATGGTTGGTTTTTGGTCACAAAGCTATGATATCCAGACAACAATCGATAGATCAAAACATCAAACAGTATTTACTCAAACAAACTAAAGACTACAACTGAAGAACGACTCAATCCATACAAGAATGAACAACTCACAACTACAGATGGTTATCAACACGATAATCATCAAACACTTAACAGTTCTCACACACGAATAACTAAAAACAAGATGATTTAGCGATAATCAACAAGAAACCCTAAGCACTTTAGAGAGAGAAACGAGAGAATCCTGATCTAAAATATCTAAGTTGTTACCCCTCAATAATGTACTAAGATACCATTTATATTGACCCGGTATCCACTTTGATGTCCGGATAACCCGGATTTAGTTAAAACATACTCTGTTATAACAACTTATAAGTTGTTATAACAGTCTTTAACAACAGCAGCCCAATAGACTTCAATAGTAGCCTGAACAACCCAACTGTAACAGCCCATCTGCCTTTTATCTTTAACCAGCACGTTTCAGCTTAAAGCTCACTTGCATAAGTCCATACTATCAATACCTCAATTAAGCAAATAAAAATATTAGAAAACATTTTATAAAATATAAAACTGGTTGTATAATATATTTTTAACATCTTTTATGCCGGTATAATTTTCAAATCTGTTTGTTTTGACACATAAAAATTATTAGATAAACCAAATTAACCGATAACAATATACTAACGTCCAAATTAAATTGCTTCATGAATGAAAAAAAAAACGTAATGTAATTTTTTTTCAAGATTAACACCAAAGAACAATCGACATACATGTTTGTTTGATAAAACCGGCCCGGCGGCCTGTAATTCTTAATGTGTATTAATATAATTATATATATATATATATATATATATTAAAACCATTAAGTCTAACCATCTTTCAAATTCATCTCCACCGTCGGATCATTTTGCCCTTTAAACTCACAAAAAACCGCTCTCATTGCGGTTCAGGGTGGTTTCAGTCGGTTTCTAAAGTTGGTGGTTACCTTCACCATTTTCTACCCATGATTTCCACAACTCAAGGCTCCTACGGGTAGTGCTCCTAGAAACATGTGTAGTGTTGTCAATTAAGTTGAAGTGTATTCTTATATAATGTAAAAAAGCCTACAAACAAAAATTCTTATTTACAATTTCAGCATTTGAGCACCTCTCTCCTAAATTTCTTCCAACATTCAAGCCTTTTAGCAAAACTTTCGCACCCACTCTTAAGCACTTTTACCTACAAACAGATTACAATTATTCAAAATAATAACCTACCCATTGTAACACCCAAAATATATATATATATAGGGTAAGGTTCATGCGACAACCACCTTTATTGCGAGAACCAATGTACTCACAACCAAAAATAGCTAAAAAAACCTAACCCCCACCCCAAAAAAAAACCTAACCCTCCCCACCCCTCCCAAGCTAAATGCTAAAAACTAACCCCCCCCCCCCCCCCCCCAAAGTTAAAATGCTAAAAACTAAACCCCCAAAACACCTAAAAAATCAAAAAAAAAAAAAACACACACACACACACACAAATTATTTTTTTATAGTTTTTACATTAGCGATTTTTTATAAAAATATATAAAAAAAAATTTGTGTGTTTTTTTAGCTATTTTTTGTTGTGTTCACATTGGTTCTCGCGGTTCTCACAATAAAGGGTGGTTCCTAACGGATCATTCTCATATATATATATATATATATATATATATATATATATATATATATATATATATATATATATATATATATATATGTATATACGGAGAAGATCATGCGAGAACCACCTCTTATTGCGAGAACCGCGAGAACCAATGTGAACACAACCAAAAATGCCTAAAAATAGCTAAAAATCACACAAAAAATTTTTTCTTGAATTTTTTAATATTTTTTTATAAAAAAATCGCTACTTTTTTTTAAATTTTTTTTGGCTTCTAAAAGTAGCGATTTTAACATAAAAAATATTAAAAAAAAAAGATTTTTTTTTATTTTTTTAGGTTTTTTGGGGGTTTAGTTTTTAGCATTTTAGCTTGGGGGGGGGGGGGGGAGGGGTTAGTTTTTTTTTTGGGGGGGGGGGGGGGTGGGGGTTAGGTTTTTTTAGCTATTTTAGGTTGTGTTCACATTGGTTCTCGCGGTTCTCACAATAAAGGTGGTTCTCGCATGAGCTCCTCCCTATGTATGTATATATATATATATATATATATAAACATGAGTTGCTCATAACCAAGGGTAAAGTAACTAGGAATAATTAACCTAGTTAGTTATTTGTTTTAAAACAATAAAGAAGCATGAACTAGTAATCTTTTTTATAAAATTGAAACTAAAGGGACTAAAGGAAGCAAGTCATGAAAGTTGTTTTAATAAAAACAAACAAAAACCAAAAACACACACATGTGTGTGTTTTGGTCGAATATACAGGAGAACAAAAGAGGGTTCTCTTTAAAACCCTAAACTCACAAAACTCATCAAATCGAAGGAAAATCAAGCTAGAAAATTGGGGCTTTAACTAAATTCTTCATCACCCAGGCTAGGAGATCACAAGGTATGTCAAATTTTGTCATTTGGTGTTATTTTGAAATTTGGATAAACATTCATAAACGAAATTCAAGAGTGAATGTTGAATGTATTAGTGAAATTAACATGAGTACAAGTCTAGGAACAAATCCTAGATGTAAACTTGTTGAATTAGTACCATGAATTAGTGTTTTGGTTAGCTAATCATGTATGTGCTAAGTGAGTTTTATGATAATATAATGAACACTTGAATTAGAGTGTTAAAATTATGAAAATTGATGTTATGATATAAGTTCTAGATGTTGTTCATGTACACTAGACATAGAGGCTTGATTTTAATGCTAAAACTTGGTTAATAGTTGTTGGTGCAGTCATCTGTCGACTAAGTCTTATATCGAGTCTCGGGTTCATTGCGAAGTTGTTCAAACATGATGTCATGATGACGTCATCAAGATGACATCATCAATGACATCATTTCACTAAAAGACAAAACTGATTCCAAGATGTCACGAGGCTTTTGCTTGAATCTTGTATGTGGATAGGTTTCGCTTGTAATAATGTTTAGTATGTTTCGCTTGAGAGTGTCTTCAAGCGAAACCTGATTAGTATAAATAGGTGAGTTGGCTATTCATTTGTAACAATTGCCAGAAAGAGATATTGAGGTGCTGCCGGTTTTCCTTTCATTTGTAAACGCTGTTATATCAATACATAAGAGGATTAAAGCGTTAAACAAGCTGCTTCATCGTCAGTTTCTTATTTTCCGCATCTGAAACTGATAAATCTCTTCTGAACGACTCGTTTGGGTCACAAAACGATCCTACAAGTGGTATCAGAGCTCAGGAGGAAGAGATCTTGCCAAAACAGCTCGTTTTCATCACTTTTTCTGTTTCTACACCATTCTTTCTAAAAAATTAAAATTTTTCACGGATAAAATCGGCTAAAATTTTCATATAGTGTGCGTAAACATGTATTAACAAATCCTGTAAAGTTTCAGATCGTAAATCGACTTAAAAACGGGTTAAAATCATCTGCTCGATTGAAATTCGTTCGATATTTGCTGACATCATATTCCTTTCGCTTGAAAATTTGATACCGAGTTTGAAGCGAAACATAGGCTTTCGCTTGAAATCAGCAGCTTGTTTGAAATACGTGTGGCTTTCGCTTGAAATACGTTGACTGTGTACGTCGAGTTGTTTGAAACGTAAAAACGAGGATGTCAGGTCATTGATTATTGGGAAAAAGAACTCACATGTCTTGTGTCAGTTTGAACAAGGTGATAAGCATCATTTCAGCTTGCATGTGAATCTCGAAAATTGTTCTCACGTTTTGTCAGTTTGCATGTGAAAGTTATTAAAGTGTGTCAGCCATGTTCAAGACATAATATGCATGTGATATGCATTAAGTATTGTTTGATTCAAGTATTTGGTCCAATCAAAGAGTTTTGAAAGAGTAAAGTTATCAGTTCTTGCATGTGATTCCAAGATAAAGGTGTCTGCTACTTTCATTTGAGGTTCAATGAGCATTTAGAGTTGATCAGGATTGTAGGTTCATTAAAGTCTTTATGTGACACATTGTCGACAATTGGGTTCAATTTCCGATACAATACATGTGAATGTGATCAAACAAGATTGCATGTGATTTTTAAAGAAGTGTTTGTCAGTTCATTCAAGAAGTTGCATGTGTTATCATCAGACCAATGAAATTGTATTGAAACTGATGTTCTCGTTTTAGTGGAGTTGTCGGCATATGCTTTAATATTGTCGAAGTAAAAGTCAGTGAATAGTTTACGGATTCAATCCAGTTGAATTCAATCCAGTTGAATTTGATCTATGTGAAAGATAGTGGTAAAGAGTTTTGAAAGAGTAAAGTTGTCAGTTCTTGCATGTGATTCCAAGATAAAGGTGTCTGCTACTTTCATTTGAGGTTCAATGAGCATTTAGAGTTGATCAGGATTGTAGGTTCATTAAAGTCTTTATGTGACACATTGCCGACAATTGGGTTCAATTTCCGATACAGTACATGTGAATGTGATCAAACAAGATTGCATGTGATTTTTAAAGAAGTGTTTGTCAGTTCATTCAAGAAGTTGCATGTGTTATCATCAGACCAATGAAATTGTATTGAAACTGATGTTGTCGTTTTAGTGGAGTTGTCGGCATATGCTTTAATATTGTCGAAGTAAAAGTTAGTGAATAGTTTACGGATTCAATCCAGTTGAATTTGATCTATGTGACTTGAATTTGATCTACACAAAGTTGAATTCAATCCAGTTGAATCGGTTATTTTTTTTTTGGCACATTCAAATCAGATCACATGATTTGATTTCAGTTTGCAAAATCATTTGAAAGGGTCAAGGTCGTGTGTTTTAGTCAAGTCATTGGAAAAGGTTGTTTGTATTTGATCCGAGTCATAACAGTCCGCACAGTCTGTCAACCTTCAATCCGCACAGAATTATCACCTGTTCGAGTATCAGTTTTATTCTGTTAATTGATAAGTTTTTAAACTGATTATTTGTTTGTTCGTTTCAGGTATATTTTTACGAGGTGAACCAGTTCGTTTGAAAGCTAGTTTGAGAAATTCTTCGATTCCGAGTCATGGATACCGAGTTCTACAATGCATTTGCAACACCGTCTGGTCCATCTACTATTGCTCAGAACATGAATTTGGAAAACGAGACGGGAACCACCCAAAAGCCCCCGAAATTGATGAGTATCGAAGAATACTACGGGTGGAAAGATAGATTCGAAAACTGGGTTCAGGCTAACCATCTTAGGTCATGGGAATGTATTTTGAAGAAATATGTTTTACCACAGACTGATATGAAAGTTGACAAAAGAATATCTGAATTTAGTGATCAAGAACGTGATATGTATAGATCTGAAAAGATGATGATTAGTCTACTTCAGCAAGCTATCAAAGAAGACATTTTCATACTGCTTCAGCATGACAAAACTTCAAAGTCAATCTGGGATGCTTTACGTGTTAAGTTTGAGGGTAGTGAGAAAATGATTAAAAGCAAGAAAGCGTTGCTCAAGAAAGAGTTTGATCTGTTCAGTAGTTTACCGGGAGAAGATACGAAGAAACTGATTGAACGTTATTGTCACCTTGTGCGATCTATGTCAATGCTTAGTATAAAAAAGGAGCCTGAAGAGTGGGTAGACAAATTAGCTGATGCGTTACCGCAAAAAGAGTGGGGAACTTATTTGATGATTCTGAAAAACACAGGGGTTTATGATGGGTTATCAATTGGTGAGTTTATTGAAAAGATTGAAGGTCAAGATTTGGAACAGCAAAAGATTGCCAGGATGAATAGTCCGAGTGGTCAACAGGATGTAAAGATGTACTACAAAGGTAGTATTCCGGTTCCAGAAGCTGAGAAAAGTCCGAAAATCCAGACTGCGTATAGTGCCGGGGATTCTACAGAAAAGATTGATCAAAGTTCAAACAAAAGCAGCAGTGGTTTCTCATTATATCCAAGTGTCAATCCAAAGAGTTCATCAAAAAGCTTTCAGTCTCAAAGCACAAAAACAGGAAATGGTTATGTGATTCAGTGCAACATTGCTCTAAATCTTCCAGAAGGTCAAAGTTTTTCAGAAGACACTGCTAAAGATCACATGGCTCTACTTGGTTCTGTTTTGTTATCGTATGAAGGTCTAGTTGCAGGTCGGATTGGAAATCCTATGCTCACCAAAGAGGATTACGATCAGATAGACGCCGAAGATATGGAACTGATGGACATCAAATGGTGTCTTGCAAGTGTTCTTAGACGTGCTGAAAAGTTCAAAACGATTACCGGGAGAAATGACTTTCTTGATGCTCATGTATCTACTTTAGGTTTTGATAAATCTAAAGTTACTTGTTTTCGTTGCAGGGAGAAAGGCCATTTTAAGCGGGAGTGCAAGAACAGAGAAGCTAGTGGCGCTCAGAATCCGTTCGGAAAAGACGATTACTACCGGAAAGCCATTTATCAGCAAGTTGGTCAGTCACAAGACTCACAAACGGCTCATGGTAGAAAGATTGAGGATTCAAAGAGAGGATGTTTGGTAGATTTCAACTGGAGCAACTATATATCTCCTGATAGCAAAGCATGCATAGTCGATCAAGATGATGAGAGGCTACCTGAAGGTTTCAGTTGGGATATGTTTGTTGATGAAAAGGGTGATTTCAAAGCTTTCATTGCAAAGATTGTTAGAGAACCAGACATGTTCGCCACATGGATGAAATCTATTGGTGAGACAGTGAAAAGTGTGAAGGAACAGTCTGTTACATCTGAAGAAAGCTCAGAAAGTGCTGATGAAGATTCACTAAGTGCAGATGAGAGTGTGCAAAATGATGTTACTTCAGAAAAAGAAGTTGTATTTGATCAAACACCGTCTGATTCTGGTGTATCAGATACTGATTCTGAAAAATCTGTACAATTTGATCAATCACCAGTTGATAGCAATAATGATGATGAGGAAGAGAAACATATCAATATTGCTAAATCTCATCTTTCTCCTGAAAGTTTTCATTTCTATTTTGCAGATCGCATGGAGAAACTGAAGGAGAAACGAGCTGCTAAAGAACAACAAATAAAGAAATCTGAAGATGTTGTTAAGAACGAGAATGTTGAAGGTGTTGTTGAGGAGATGGTTGAAACTGAGCGAATGAAGGAAGAAGAGAAGGTGGTTGAAGAAGAAGAAAAGGTAGTTGAAGTGGTAAAGACAATCGAGATTGAGAAGATTGTTGAAGTTGTAAAGCCATGCATGAAGTGTTTGGAAGCATGCAAGGGTTGTGTAGCAAAAGACGAGATAATTGCTGAGTATGAGAAGAAAAAGGAGCAGTTACTGTTCAATCTTAACTATGTGAAAGAATCTTATGATGTCTTGAACAAAACAGTAACTGGTCTCCAAAAGACAAACTCAGAACGAGAACAAGCACTAACGATGATGAATGCTGTTATGATGACAAAGCAAAAAGCTATCAACTTTTACATCGAAGAAAGTGCTAAATGGAAGCAAGAGTTGGAGACAGAGAAGATTAAGAATGAGAGAATTAGACGTTTATTATAAAGTTATTCAAGTTCTGATTATCTCATTGATCGTATTTACCCAACTGTTGCAGGTATGGAAGTTTTTCAAGACGAGAAGCCAAAGGAAAAGAAAGATAGTGGTAAGAAACCGACTGTTAGCTAAATCTAAAGTTACTTGTTTTCGTTGCAGGGAGAAAGGCCATTTTAAGCGGGAGTGCAAGAACAGAGAAGCTAGTGGCGCTCAGAATCCGTTCGGAAAAGACGATTACTACCGGAAAGCCATTTATCAGCAAGTTGGTCAGTCACAAGACTCACAAACGGCTCATGGTAGAAAGATTGAGGATTCAAAGAGAGGATGTTTGGTAGATTTCAACTGGAGCAACTATATATCTCCTGATAGCAAAGCATGCATAGTCGATCAAGATGATGAGAGGCTACCTGAAGGTTTCAGTTGGGATATGTTTGTTGATGAAAAGGGTGATTTCAAAGCTTTCATTGCAAAGATTGTTAGAGAACCAGACATGTTCGCCACATGGATGAAATCTATTGGTGAGACAGTGAAAAGTGTGAAGGAACAGTATATCAATATTGCTAAATCTCATCTTTCTCCTGAAAGTTTTCATTTCTATTTTGCAGATCGCATGGAGAAACTGAAGGAGAAACGAGCTGCTAAAGAACAACAAATAAAGAAATCTGAAGATGTTGTTAAGAACAAGAATGTTGAAGGTGTTGTTGAGGAGATGGTTGAAACTGAGCGAATGAAGGAAGAAGAGAAGGTGGTTGAAGAAGAAAAGGTAGTTGAAGTGGTAAAGACAATCGAGATTGAGAAGATTGTTGAAGTTGTAAAGCCATGCATGAAGTGTTTGGAAGCATGCAAGGGTTGTGTAGCAAAAGACGAGATAATTGCTGAGTATGAGAAGAAAAAGGAGCAGTTACTGTTCAATCTTAACTATGTGAAAGAATCTTATGATGTCTTGAACAAAACAGTAACTGGTCTCCAAAAGACAAACTCAGAATGAGAACAAGCACTAACGATGATGAATGCTGTTATGATGACAAAGCAAAAAGCTATCAACTTTTACATCGAAGAAAGTGCTAAATGGAAGCAAGAGTTGGAGACAGAGAATATTAAGAATGAGAGAATTAGACGTTTATTACAAAGTTATTCTTTTGTCTGGTTGACAGGACCAAAACGCGGCCAAAGCTCGGCGTTTTGGTCCGGTCAACAGACCCGTCAGACACCCGTCAGTTTTTTGTCTGGTTGACCGGACCAAAACGCCGCTCTTTGGCCACAGCTCGACACTGCAGGGTGTGCATAGAGGACAAAAAACCCTTTTTAGTGTGCATATAGGCATTTGGGTGTGCCAATAGGTACACCCAACATAAAACTGTTTTAAGATCCACTCGGAATAGCCCAACAAAACATAAAACTGTTTTAAGATCCATTGAGAATAGGCCAATGGTGTTTTGTGAGTTAGATAATGTGTAAGATAGTAGGATCTCATGGGTTCAATTCCAATGGTGTGCAAGTTTCCATTATTTAAAAAAAAAAACCGTTTAAAGACTTATTTCTTTAAGCAAGATCAGAACGTAAATGCGTGAAAAAGCCTTAACAAATCATATTTCAGTGGTCTGTTTGTGATCCAAATTTGCCGTTGAAAAAAAAAATCAAGGAAAGATTTCAAGTTACAACTCAAATAGTGGCTAATAATTGACATGAACTATTTACTAGAGTGAATTCTATGATCAACTTCATTACAAGATCAATCTAGATTACTCATGTAATGAGAAGTTAATTGAATGTAGGTAAGAATTACCTGAGATCGAATACTTCACAATAGCGATTATGTCTCCGGTGTTGGATACTGAGGAGGATTCTGAGTCAAAGTCTGAGTCTGGAGGGTCAAATTCGTCAGTCAACAGTCCAAAGTCGTCGGTTAAACGGTCTTATAGTAAAGAATTTTTGTTATCAAAAGCAAATTTGGAAGATGAAACATTTGAAGTTGTATACACTTTAAATGATTCGGACAAATTATATTATGACAAAGAATTTCCAATAAGAACTGTTCGTTTTGATATGATTAAAAAGGTTTTCAAAATGACAGAAATTAATATTTATGAAATAAAAGATTTAAATCTTACTGAAAAACCTAAAAAGTACACTTCAAGAGTTCAACAACGGTTAAACAAGAAAAAGGGCTGTAATTCTGGTTCTGGTTTTCAAAAGAAACATAATCAAAATCGTAGCTACAAAAAGAAAGGTCTTGGATTTATTCCACCAGAAAATCATAAAAATTTGAAAAATTCTAAAACAAAAACATAATTTGTGTCAGGTGGAAGTGCAGAAGAGGAACAAAAGAAACCATTCTGGAGACAGTCAAATCAAGAGTTTCTTGCTGAAAAGAAGAAGAATGGAACTGAAGTGGTTTATCAAAGAGAGACTCGAACCTGTTACAAGTTCAATGAAGTTGGTCACATTGCATGGAACTGTCAGAAAAATGCCAAAACAAAACAGGGAGTTTCTCATAAATTGAAAGAAAAGGTTGTTGATGTTGAACCACCAACTGACAGACTTAATTTTTTTGAAAATTCAACTTATGAGGTTGGTGAGTGTTCTAAAAAGAATTTTTATAAAAAGAAAGAGAATGACAACCAAGTGTGGGTTGTTAAGAAAGTTGATGTGAATCTCGGCGATGAATCTGGTTCCACAAAGCCAGAAGAGCCACAGAGTGAGGTGAAAATTTCAGTGAATGATGATGATTTCCATCACTGAAATTTGAAGAAGTTAAAAAGAAAGTTGGTAAGGTTGATATCTCGAATCAGTTTTACAAAGAGAATACTAAATTTGATGTCGAGAAAACATTCAATGGAAGTGTTAAGAAAATTTTTGGAAAAATGTTAAATGGGAAAGCAAAGGGGGTTAAAGATTTTTATGCAACTAAAAAGGTAACTTACAACCCTACTGCGCAAGAACTAAAAGCCATCAAGTCTGAAAAGACTTGGATGGAAGTCTGTTTCCCTTGAAGTCTTAGGACTATGCCGGAGATCCCAAGTTTGTAATCGTGGATCAGGAATCGGCATCATTCTTATTAAGTTAGATTTTGTTAAAGATTTTTAAATGTGTTTAATTTTTACAGGATGAGTGTGACTTGCCGGAGCTTCCAGGTTGGTAAGTGCGAAGCAGGAATCGGCATTTTGTTTGGTAAAATGGTTTGTGTAGATGTTTTATTCCTACATGTGATTATATGTTTTGGATATTTTTACAAGTGGTAAGAGGTTGGATCTTACAAGTGATTATTCAAGGTCATTAGTTTGAACTTGATGTAATCCTGATACAAGTGATTGAATAGACAATGTGATGAACCATACCCCTAATCTACAAGTGGTTAAATCAACAAAACTTATTTTCCGGAAAAATCATTTTGGTTAAAACAAACTTAAGTGTTTTGAAATCATAATGAGAAAATAGTTTTGTGAAAGGGGGAGTTCTGATTGTTTATGCCAAGTGGATGGAGAATTGAGGTAATTCGATATCAGTTGTCAAGTTCTTGTATAGTTTTCCAAAAAAACATGATAAAATTAAAAATGAGTTTTTGTTGCATATAAGAGGAAATGATAGTACATCAGTGGACTGTCACAACATGCTAAAGAAATGGAAAGTTAAAAAGTGATAAACGGTCTCACTGATGATGTGTCAGTAGGTTTTTGCACATTTAGTAGATTGTGACGAGATATAAATCTAAATTTCAAACTTACTTATATCGTGGGGAAACATCTCTCGGATATATGGGTAACCCCCGAAATCTCGTTTGAAAGGTCTCATAATCTGATATACTAGGTTTTTATACTCAATGATATCTGGGGTATTATTCCGGGACTTCTGCTGAACGATGGTTCTGACCTAGTCCTTGGATAATACTTTTCACAAATGCTTGAAACATAGCATAAACCCTCAGCATGCAGATGAAACAATAAAATTGATAGTCGCTGCTGTTGTAGCTAAAAGATTCTCTAAAGGGGACATTCCTTAAAGTCGAAGCTGATATCTCTCTGCGTATACGGAAGTATCGACCTGAGATCCCTCGGCCCTCGCATTACCTAATTTATGTACAGATATCATTTGTGTCATAATTACCTGTAAGACTGGATATTGGGATCTGGATACGGGAGTATATTCTGAGGTGGGACACGCGATTAAGTTTAAGTACTTAAAACATTAATTTCGTATCTCGGATCAGTTGAACTTTGTGTGAAAATTTAAGTGGACAAAAATACTGACAATCTAAGTGAATTGTTTAGAGTTTAAAATGAAATCAAGCTTAACGGTGTTGGTGATTGGTCTCAAGAATTGATATGATCCTCTTGCACGAACTCACAAAATATTGTTTGTATATATTTCTTTACTGCATTTCATTCTATTGAAAAATCCAAAAAGATTTTAGTGTGTTTTAGCATAAATTTTGAAAAATTCAAAAAGATTTTCGACAACTGGTGTTGGAGAGCTAATTTTCAAAATTCCGAGTGCTAAACATGATGAACAAATGGTTTGGGAGAGTGTGTTGTGTTTGAAATGAAAATGATATTTTTGCAAGTGGTTCATCAGAGGCTATAAACGTTGAATCATTTTAAAATTTGCTTTTCAAGTTATTATCAGAAAATTTATTGTGAGGTAGAGGATGTGCAGGTTTCTAAATGATAGAGAGTCAGGTTCCGATACCTAAAGACTTTGTGATTTCAACATGCCAGACAGCGATCCCAGCATATCGAAAGAGGGAGTCTGAAGACATTCAAGTAAAGATTGTTCGTGGGAAGTTTGCTGTTGATAAAAAGAGAAAGAGAGATGATTTGAGGATTCTTACAGCGTCAGACACTTCAAAGAGTTCGAGAAGACTGATAAAGACTGAAGATGCGAAGACTCGACATTTAAGACTCGTCAACATCTGAGGGGGAGTCTGTTGGTGCAGTCATCTGTCGACTAAGTCTTATATCGAGTCTCGGGTTCATTGCGAAGTTGTTCAAACATGATGTCATGATGACGTCATCAAGATGACATCATCAATGACATCATTTCACTAAAAGACAAAACTGATTCCAAGATGTCATGAGGCTTTCACTTGAATCTTGTATGTGGATAGGTTTCGCTCGTAATATTGTTTAGTATGTTTCGCTTGAGAGTGTCTTCAAGCGAAACCTGATTAGTATAAATAGGTGAGTTGGCTATTCATTTGTAACAATTGCCAGAAAGAGATACCGAGGTGCTGCCGGTTTTCCTTTCATTTATAAACGCTGTTATATCAATACATAAGAGGATTAAAGCGTTAAACAAGCTGCTTCATCGTCAGTTTCTTATTTTCCGCATCTGAAACTGATAAATCTCTTCTGAACGACTCGTTTGGGTCACAAAATGATCCTACAATAGCTAACCTTGAATTTGATAATAGATGCATAAAAATCTCGCTCACAAGATGCTCGTTAAAATGCCTAAGTAAATCATGATATCTACTAGTCAATATGTAGAACTTGGTTAGAAACAGTGGCCTAGGAATAACGCCTACCTGGTAAATGGTGGAATGCCAAAATTAGTTTGTTAAACTTAGTAGTTCAATCTCATATGTTATTGTCACACCCCGAATTTCCACGTGTCACCGGTGGGCCCGGTAGGGGAGTATCGTGACGTGGTTGGCAACATAATAGTCAAACAACACAATATTTAAATGCACAGCGGAAGCAAAGTATAGATTTAATTCAACCAACCGATATTGTAATATTAAGTATTACAATTAGTCGAATATAATCCACAGGTAGATCCAAATAAAAAGGAAACAAATGTTCAACAGTTTATGACATCCAAGCTGGCGAGACTTAATGTGGATGCTAGGAGACATGCCAGCCTATTTCGCGTAGTACCTGCACTTAACCTTTTAAGAAAATACGTCAGTTTACACTGGTAAATACAATCAACCGACTCATTTTGAAAAGAGTTTAAGAAAATGCATTTAAGGCACAAGGCACAAATAATATTTTATAACTTGGGATAATTATTTAAATATATAATACTTGTATGGATTTACATGTTCCTTATGCGTTCAGTAGCCCGGGTCGAGACGGGTTAAAGATCAATTAACACACCACTTTATTTATGAGACACTAACAGGTGTACGCCTACACCTGAGTGCTGAGGTCGTGGCCATTTCGTAAAATGATGCCAGGGATATCCGGGACACGGTCATTAACCCCCCAAAGGCTTTAAGTAAACAAAACAATGTTAAACGAGACGTCTCAATACTTTCATTATCATACATTCAATCAAAGATTCAACGTCCCGACCAAGCGGTATTTTATATACCGTACCCCAAGCCCGTATAGGGAAAATAAGTTAAAAGTATTTACCTTTGCAAGTATAACTCCTTAATTGAATAAATTGCAGATAGCTTTTACTGGTTCCCCTAATCTGGAACGAAGGTTTAATATAACCTATTAGAATACTAACGGGCCTTTGATTAAGCTTAAGCTTAGACCGGTCAGTTTTAATGATACGGTTCGTACGCACGATTAAGCGAAGACCGGATAGAATGTGATTTAGACCCGACAAGTTGAGGACTTGTTTAATATGGGTTTACTATTCACATTCTGGATTTTGAGATAAAAATGATATCGTTTGACCCGTTTCGGCTAGTTTATGCAAACTAGTTACATAAACCGAACCAAACGCGTATAATGCATAATGGGTAACCGAAAGGGTCGCGAACAGGTTTCCTAAGTTAATACGCTTTAAATATGTTGTGATATCATCATGATATCTTCCATAATGCCCATAACGAGTTTAATCCTTAATTATGCCCCGTAGGGGTATTTCGGTCATTTTGAAGGTTATAAAAGGGATTTATAATACCTCTGTGATACGGGTCTGGTTTAATCAGAAAAATTATTTATTTTAACAGGTATCAATAGTTGGTATAAAGTCTTTTGTGATAAAATGGTTCTAGACCCAAACTACGCGTTTAATACGCGTATAAAGCCGTTTTAAGCGACGTACGGTTTAAAATATGGTTCTGAGTTTTCTGATCAGTAAAACAGGCTCAAAACACTCTATTTATTATTTAAAATCAGTGGCAATTGGATTGGTATCAAACGGATTTGTAAAACTCGTTTTATGGCCTAAAAGGGCATATTCGGTATTAACCGAATCAATGCGATAAGCCTAGCTTAAGATCAGTTTAAAAATAATTAAAAATCTTCAAAAATCCCAAAATATTATTTAACATCAGTGGGTAAAAGTTTTGGTACCGAAAATCGGGTTTAGATAGGCTACGCGCTAATCGCGCCGTTTAAATAATAAAAGCTTAATATTTACGCTAATGCGCATATCTCCTAATCTAGACCTCCGATTGACGTGAAAATTTACGTACATGCTAAATAATCAGTAACTAAGATTATAGTACTTCTACATTTTCAAAATTCTCGTTGTAGGGTCATAAGGGCGTTATGGTCCAATTTAAGCGATTAACGGAAACGTGTGCATGCATCGGATAATCAATGAAACAAGTACAGAGACTTATACTAGCATGTAACCCAACCCTAATGAGACTTTATGGCATGTCTAATTCAAACTAAAATGGGTCAGAACCGAAGTCAACGCAAAAGTCAAAGTTTTGCTCCTTTCGGTTCCGAACCGGGTTTAAACAGAAATTTGTCGAGTCGGACAAGCATAAACAAGTTTTTATACTTATTATTAAGTTATATTAAGGTTAGAACAGGTTACACGCCTCACGGATTGCAAATTACGCGTTAAATCACAAATTGCAATTCTGTTGACTTTTTCGGCTAATGTTTGACTCGACGAACGAACTAGTCAAGATGGGAATCAGGGGAAACCCTTTTAGGGTCTTATTACCCACATAATTACCAACCTAACGGTACTTTTATTTCGGGTTACGACTGGGTCAACTTAAATTAAACTGGAAGTCAAACGTTAAGTACGATATGTTGACTTCTAAGCTAAAAACTAAACTAGAATTAATTTAGAAAGGACTAGTGGACTTACAAAAGTGTAATGATGATTAGGGATGCTTTGTATCAGCTTGGGATGCTCCTCAATTGCTCAGATTGTTTGCAAGAATGGTTGTGAATGAATGGGTCTTTATATACAAGTTTCAAACACCACAACAAAGTGACAACCAAGTCTAGTGCCATCCACAATCGATCAACACTTGTAAGTAGTGTGTAGGGATGTCTAGGGGCCATGCACATGCAAGAAAAACCGGATTAGAGGGTCACATTCGCGCACAACAGGCAACAGCAAGTCATTCTGTCGCTGGCACACCCTCGCGTAGCGCGAGGGTCAGTCGCGCTACGCGACACCCTTTGCTGAATCAGTTTTTTTTGATTTTGTTTGTTGTGTTTCGAAGGGCAGCCGTAACTTCTGACTTTTGGGGCATCTATTATCACTTAGGGCCCTTCACAATGTGTCTAGAATAGATCCATACCCTACCATTATACATTGTTTCAATTGGATCCAAAAACAAGACCCGAAAACAACGGGTTTCCATTCTTTTCTTCGTAGAATCCTATCATGCATTTCCAATCCCATTATTGGTAATAATTCCCTGAATTTAGGGTATAATAGATGTGTAAAATATTAAATCGGGTCTTGGGATTTATAACTGAGGTGTTTAGAGGTAATAATTTAACATGACGCCACTTTAAATCCTACCGAAAACATCTTTATTAATTCCGGGTTTTCAACGCGTTTTTGTTTGACATGACACGTGTCATTTTAATATTAAACCCAAAATTTGCGAGGTGTTACATCCTCACCCCCTTAAAATAAATCTCGACCCGAGATTTACTGAAACAAATAAGGATATTTTTCTTTCATGGTGGATTCTAATTCCCACGTATATTCGGGACCTCTACGTGCATCCCATTTGACCTTTACAAAAGGTATATGCTTTCTTCGGAGCTTCCTTACCTGTCGATCTTCAATCGACAAAGGTTTTTCCACAAACGTTAAGCTCTTATCTATTTGCACATCTGTATGTGGCATGACATGTGAATCGTCAGCAGAACACTTCTTTAGATTGCAGATGTGGAACACATTGTGAATTCCACTGAGCTCTTCTGGTAAGTTCAACTTGTAGGCAACTGACCCGACACGTTCGATAACCTCGAAAGGTCCTATGTATCTCGGGCTTAGTTTGCCCTTCTTACCAAATCGCATCACTCCCTTCCAGGGTGACACTTTAAGTAGAACTTTTTCACCTACTTCGAAGTGAAAATCCTTACGATTTGGATCAGCATAAATCTTCTGCCTATTCCGGGCAGCTTGGAGATTATTTCGAATCTGGACAATCTTGTACGTCGTTTCGAACACGATCTCTGGTCCTGATAACTGGACTTCCCCAACTTCCGCCCAACAAACTGGTGATCTACACTTTCTACCGTATAATGCCTCAAAAGGCGCAGCCTTGATGCTGGTATGGTAGCTATTGTTGTAGGAGAATTCGATTAATGGCAGGTTCTTATCCCAGCTACCTCCCAAATCGATCGCACATGCACGTAGCATGTCTTCTAACGTTTGAATAGTACGCTCACTCTGACCGTCAGTCTGTGGATGGTAAGCCGTACTAAAGTTCAAACGTGTGCCCAAAGATTGTTGGAAACTTTTCCAGAAATGAGACGTGTACCTAGTATCCCGGTCAGAGATAATAGCTATAGGTATGCCGTGTAAGGCTACAATCTTATCAACGTACAGTTGGGCTAACATATCGGAGCTGTAGGTCTCCTTAATGGGTAGGAAATGTGCTGACTTAGTCAGTCGGTCAACTATCACCCAGATGGTGTCATTTCCTTTCCTGGTTTTGGGTAACTTGGTGATAAAATCCATAGTTACCATTTCCCACTTCCAAGTAGGAAGTTCAGGCTGTTGTAGCAAACCTGACAGTTTTTGATGTTCTGCCTTGACTTGCGCACACGTCAAGCATTTAGCTACATAGGTAGCTACAGACTTCTTCAAGCCTATCCACCAATAATTTGCTCTAAGATCATGGTACATTTTATCAGCTCCTGGATGAACAGAATATTTAGAGCTGTGGGCTTCCTGGAGGATAACATCTCGGAGTCCTCCATAAATTGGAACCCATATTCGTCCATTCAATCTAAGAATTCCATCCTTACTAAGAGATAGCTGCTCCTCAGTGACTCCTAGCTTTTCGTTAGGATAGTTAGCTTCCAACACAGCTTCCTTCTGTGCAGCTAACAACCTTTCCATCAAACTGTTCTTTATTTCCATGCTCTTGGCATTGATTCGGATGGGTTTCACCCTCTCCTTCCGACTCAAGGCATCGGCGACTACATTCGCTTTGCCGGGATGGTATCTTATTTCACAATCGTAATCATTAAGAGTTTCCATCCAACGACGTTGCCTCATGTTCAAGTCCTTCTGGTTGAACAGATGTTGAAGGCTCTTGTGATCAGAATAGATCACACATTTGATTCCATATAAGTAGTGCCTCCACAGTTTTAGTGCGAATACAACGGCACCCAACTCCAAGTCGTGGGTGGTGTAATTCTTTTCGTGCACCTTTAACTGACGTGAAGCATAGGCAATGACTTTGCCTTTCTGCATAAGCACACATCCCATCCCGGTGTGTGATGCATCACAATAAACTACAAACTCCTCTATTCCATCAGGCAATGTCAGTACTGGAGCATTGCTCAACTTTTGTTTTAGAATTTCGAAGGATTCCTGCTGCTTAGGACCCCAGTCAAACTTAATCTTCTTACGTGTCAGCGAAGTCAGGGGTGCAGCAATCCTTGAAAAGTTTTCTATGAATCGCCTATAGTATCCTGCCAAACCTAGAAAGCTACGTATTTCTGTAGGCGTCTTTGGCTCGTGCCAATTCATGACAGCTTCCACCTTAGCGGGATCTACTTGGATACCATGCTCACTAACAACATGTCCAAGAAATTGGACTGCTCGAAGCCAGAATTCACATTTTGAGAACTTGGCATAGAGCTTCTCTTTATGAAGTAAGTCCAGTATGCATCGAAGATGCTTCTCATGGTCAGCTTGGTTCTTTGAGTAGATGAGAATGTCGTCGATGAAGACGATGACGAATTTGTCTAAGTGCGGCTTGCAAACACGATTCATGAGATCCATGAACGCGGCTGGTGCATTTGTGAGCCCAAAAGGCATCACTAGGAACTCGTAATGACCATAACGAGTCCTAAATGCTGTTTTGTGCACATCTTCATCTCTAACCTTCAATTGATGGTAGCCTGACCTTAAGTCAATCTTTGAGAAGAAACTTGCCCCTTGAAGTTGATCGAACAGATCGTCGATTCTGGGCAAAGGATACCTATTCTTGATAGTAACCTTATTAAGCTCACGGTAGTCGATGCACAGTCGCATCGATCCATCCTTCTTCTTTACAAATAAAACTGGTGCTCCCCAAGGAGACGAACTAGGTTTGATGAAACCTTTGGCTAGTAAATCATCTAGCTGCGTCCTCAATTCCTTCATCTCTGTTGGTGCCAACCTATAAGGCGCCCTTGCAACTGGTGCTGATCCAGGAATAATGTCGATTCTGAATTCCACTTGTCTATCTGGTGGCAAACCAGGTAGTTCTTCAGGAAATACTTCGGGGTATTCAGAAATGACTGGGATCTCTCCAATCTTGGGTTTCGGTTCATCAATAATCACTTGTGCCATGTAGATGACACAACCCTTCTTCAAACACTTAGAGTCTTTGAGTATAGACATTTTCTCGGGCAGCCCATACTGGGTATCTCCCTGGATAGTAAGTGATTCACCAGACGAAGTCTTGATCCTCACTTGCTTCTTATTGCAAATAATCTGGGCCTGGTTATGAGATAACCAGTCCATACCCAAAACTATGTCGAATCCGGCTAGTTTGAAAGGAAGTAGGGACAAAGGAAAAGAGTGATTCTTAATGGATATGAAACATCCATCTAATAAGGTTGAAGCGGTTTCTAAAGTGCCATCTGCTAGTTCCACCTCATAATTCACACTTAAAGTTCTAACAGGCAGTTTCAACAATTCACAAAACTTATCATCTACAAACGACTTATCAGCGCCCGAATCAAATAACACTCTCGCGTATACATCATTTACGAGAAAGGTACCTGTTATCACGTTGTCGTCCTTGACAGCTTCCTTAGCATTCATTCTGAAGACCCTAGCATTGGTCTTCTTAGCCTCTTCCGGCTTCTTGGCATATTTTGGGCAATTGCTCCTGATGTGCCCTTTTTCATTGCAACCATAGCAGGTCGCATCCTTTATCTTCTTGCAATCCACGGTTTTGTGTTCCCTGGATTTGCATAACCCACATGCAAAAGGCTTCGATTGTGTTTGTGAGTTGGATTCAAACCTGCACTTACCAAAGTGCTGTCTCTTGCAGGTTTTACACTTGGGTTTTTCACCCGACTGTTGGCCATCCTTCTTGAATCCTGACCCCTTCTTAGAGTCATTGTTTCCTTTCTGCTTCTTATCTGATCGTCGTGAGTTGTCATCCTCACGCTTCCTCTTTTCGGTATCATTTTTCCTCAGTGACCTCAGCCTGACAGCATCTGAGGTCAGAGACAACGATATGTCCGTTACTGACCGAAAAGTGGTTGGTCTGGAGGCCTTTACACTTGCTTTGATCTCCGGTTCCAAACCCCCGATAAAACGAGCTATACGTTTCGGCTCCGGAGTCACCAAATAAGGGACCAACCTTGACAAAGTATTGAAAGTGGTAAGGTAGGCCTGGCAGTCCAGGTTTTTCATGACCAGTGCCAGGAAATCAGATTCAATTCTCTCAACCTCGTGTTGAGGGCAAAAATTCTCCTTGATGAGTGCCATAAACTGTTCCCAGGTCATGTTGTATAGCGGAACTTTCCCTGTGGCCTGGATCAAAGATCTCCACCAGGCTAAGGCTTCTCCTTTGAAAGATTGTGAGACAAACTTCACAATGTCCCTATTATGACAACCACTAATATCCACCACAGTATCCATTTCATCCATCCACGTCATGCAATCAACAGCTCCTTTTTCCCCATTGAAGTCTCTGGGTTTGCATGATACGAAGTATTTATAGGTGCAACCCCTATTACGAGGTTCTTGGTTCTGTAGGACTCTTTGAGATGGATTACTCCTTTGATTCGAGGAGTGGTGGGAATTACTGTTGTGGGCAGTGTGGGTCCTGGAGGGTGTTCTAGTGCGTGATGCAGAATGGGTTCTCGTATGGGTACCACTTGATCCATGGTGTTGTCTATCCATAGCTCTATTAACTGCATTGTCTATCATAGCTTGCAACTCTGCACCTCCTACGTTTACATGGGCATTATCATTCCCTATCCCTTGGTGACTGTTGACCTCGTTTGAGTCTGCCATGTTTCTTGAACTGTAACACATTGGCAATAATTTATTGGTGAGTTTATTATAGCATTGTCCTTTATGGAAATTTTATTAACCGTGGTAAACATAGACCATATATGGTTAATTTATTACTCCCCTTTATTTAGGATTTCTAAAATAATTCATCCTATTTATAAAACAATAACAGTATTTATTAGCACATAAGGCCTAGTCACAGGGACAATATAGATTATAAGCTAGGATTTCAGAGAATCAAAGCATGAAGGTTTGAACAAAGTTCATTACCTTTATTAGACAGGGAGTCAAAGCTACCACTGTCTTTTGGCTCATATGGAAATGAGCAGGGCCCGTAGGCATTATATTACCACGTATGGTTAAAATATGATCATCTTAATTGATGATATAAACCCAGGATTCAGAGATCATTAAACTAGGTTAGGAATCTTCTAAAGAATTCCTTTATAAAAAGACGTATGTGATTTTATCGAATCACTTCTGCCAGGAGTGTTAACATGTTTTAAGATGTTAACAGGGAATTGAATCTTTTAAACAGGTCTTACCATTTTGGCCCGGTCTTATATTTGACACGTGGCTAGGTTTCACACTTTAAGATCCTTAATTAAATAAATTTCATAGGCAGATTAATTTAAAAGGAATGATTTTAATTTATTTATTTCATTTATAAATTTTTATATGCTCATAATGGCAAACATGAAATTTATAAAACAAACATTCCATTAATTATACATAGGTTACATATTGCCCTAAACGGGTCTTTTCACACAAACCATTTCCCACGTAGGGGTCAAACAAGTATATACCCGCGCAGGGGTTACATTTAAAACACAAGTCCTCGCAGGGACTGATTACTTAAATAGATGTCCACGCAGGGACTAGGTACAAAGATAAATGTCCACGCAGGGACTACATACACACATAAATGTCCACGCAGGGACTTAATTTTTAAAGTAGACATACACACATAAAGGATTTACTGATCCTTCTTGCTCTTTCCCTTGATTAAGTTCGTCAAGGTCTTGAACATCCCCTGGTTACGCCTTCGGTCTTCCCGTGCCTCATGCCGCACCTCTCTAATACTTTGTAGGATCTCCTGATGCAGTGGTGGCGACATCTGCAGAGACGGCGGGGGTTGTTGGTAGTACGGGGGTTGTGTAGGCATCTGGTATCCTTGTGCTGGGTAGTCTACTCCCCAAGGACCTCCATACGGTCCCTCCTGGTTAAGGGCGTTGTAATTAGCTGCTACCAAATACGGGTCGGCTTCAGCGTAACCGAGGTTAGTGTGAGTCGGTGGCTCAAACGGGTTGTACATCGAAGGACCCGTGTATGCCGGTATCTGGTTATCAAAACCTATTGGTGGCGGTTGCTGCGCGACGAGGTTTGATGGTCCACCTAACTGTGGATCTTCTTGATCCGGCTGATAATTTCTGCCACTTGATTGTAGAGGAGAGCTGAAATGAAACTCTTCTCTTCGTGTGGTCATCCGGGGTCCGGTTCTCATACGTCTTTGCGGTTGCGGAGGCGCCGGTTGAACTGGTGGCGGTGGAGGCGGTGGCGTAACTGCCACAAACTGGTGATTCCCAGAGGAATCTTGATGATGCTGCTGCTGCTGCTCATGCGGCGAAGAATAGTGAGGCTGATGCTGCTCATGTGGCGACGAATAGTGAGGCTGATGCTGCTCATGCGGCGACGAATAGTGAGGCTGATGCTGCTCATGCGGCGACGAATAGTGAGGCTGATGCTGCTCATGCGGCGACGAATGGTGAGAAGGTGTATAATACCATTCGTGCCGAGTAAAGATAGCCTGGAAGCTATCTGGACCATTATAGGGTGGTCCGTGGTAAATGGAACTATCCGAGACCTCGATGGGATGGTTGGGAGTTCCTGATGCGGGTTCTACGGGGTCATCTTCCTCGTCCATATCATTTCCTCCAGAAAAATGGTCCTCCGGTCCCAATGGGTTAAAACCCATTGGTTCTTGTATATAATTCGCCGGGTTAAACTGGCCTTGAAAGAATGGAGTGGGGTCTCCAAAAGGGCGGTGCGACATAGATCGCTGTAACGGTATAGGCGAATGGTGTGAGTCCCTAGGCTCGTTTTCTGATTGTGGCCCGTAGGAGTCTTGAGCGGGAGTCGTCGAGCTGTTCGAAACCGACCGTCTTGCCGGTTGAAAGAGACCTCTCTGGTTCCGCCGGGTACCGTCACTCTCGGCGGGGATAGGACCTCGTGTATTCGAAGGTCCTGCTTCGTGATCGTTGGGGGCGGCTACCGGCCCCTTTCCACGCCCTCGCGTACGCAAAAATCTTGGAGGCATCTTTGTTATTCCTGTCAATAAAACATAAGATAACGATAACAAAATATAAAGTTTAAAGGACAAAACAAAAACCGAATAAGGTGGAATTTGTCCTATGTTATAAGTCTAGACTCAAAAGTTTAGATATGTGCAATTGTATAACTGAGATTAAACACAAAAGACTAGTGTTTAATTCACTCAGTGTTGGCTCTGATACCAACCTGTCACACCCCGAATTTCCACGTGTCACCGGTGGGCCCGGTAGGGGAGTATCGTGACGTGGTTGGCAACATAATAGTCAAACAACACAATATTTAAATGCACAGCGGAAGCAAAGTATAGATTTAATTCAACCAACCGATATTGTAATATTAAGTATTACAATTAGTCGAATATAATCCACAGGTAGATCCAAATAAAAAGGAAACAAATGTTCAACAGTTTATGACATCCAAGCTGGCGAGACTTAATGTGGATGCTAGGAGACATGCCAGCCTATTTCGCGTAGTACCTGCACTTAACCTTTTAAGAAAATACGTCAGTTTACACTGGTAAATACAATCAACCGACTCATTTTGAAAAGAGTTTAAGAAAATGCATTTAAGGCACAAGGCACAAATAATATTTTATAACTTGGGATAATTATTTAAATATATAATACTTGTATGGATTTACATGTTCCTTATGCGTTCAGTAGCCCGGGTCGATCCGGGTTAAAGATCAATTAACACACCACTTTATTTATGAGACACTAACAGGTGTACGCCTACACCTGAGTGCTGAGGTCGTGGCCATTTCGTAAAATGATGCCAGGGATATCCGGGACACGGTCATTAACCCCCCAAAGGCTTTAAGTAAACAAAACAATGTTAAACGAGACGTCTCAATACTTTCATTATCATACATTCAATCAAAGATTCAACGTCCCGACCAAGCGGTATTTTATATACCGTACCCCAAGCCCGTATAGGGAAAATAAGTTAAAAGTATTTACCTTTGCAAGTATAACTCCTTAATTGAATAAATTGCAGATAGCTTTTACTGGTTCCCCTAATCTGGAACGAAGGTTTAATATAACCTATTAGAATACTAACGGGCCTTTGATTAAGCTTAAGCTTAGACCGGTCAGTTTTAATGATACGGTTCGTACGCACGATTAAGCGAAGACCGGATAGAATGTGATTTAGACCCGAAAAGTTGAGGACTTGTTTAATATGGGTTTACTATTCACATTCTGGATTTTGAGATAAAAATGATATCGTTTGACCCGTTTCGGCTAGTTTATGCAAACTAGTTACATAAACCGAACCAAACGCGTATAATGCATAATGGGTAACCGAAAGGGTCGCGAACAGGTTTCCTAAGTTAATACGCTTTAAATATGTTGTGATATCATCATGATATCTTCCATAATGCCCATAACGAGTTTAATCCTTAATTATGCCCCGTAGGGGTATTTCGGTCATTTTGAAGGTTATAAAAGGGATTTATAATACCTCTGTGATACGGGTCTGGTTTAATCAGAAAAATTATTTATTTTAACAGGTATCAATAGTTGGTATAAAGTCTTTTGTGATAAAATGGTTCTAGACCCAAACTACGCGTTTAATACGCGTATAAAGCCGTTTTAAGCGACGTACGGTTTAAAATATGGTTCTGAGTTTTCTGATCAGTAAAACAGGCTCAAAACACTCTATTTATTATTTAAAATCAGTGGCAATTGGATTGGTATCAAACGGATTTGTAAAACTCGTTTTATGGCCTAAAAGGGCATATTCGGTATTAACCGAATCAATGCGATAAGCCTAGCTTAAGATCAGTTTAAAAATAATTAAAAATCTTCAAAAATCCCAAAATATTATTTAACATCAGTGGGTAAAAGTTTTGGTACCGAAAATCGGGTTTAGATAGGCTACGCGCTAATCGCGCCGTTTAAATAATAAAAGCTTAATATTTACGCTAATGCGCATATCTCCTAATCTAGACCTCCGATTGACGTGAAAATTTACGTACATGCTAAATAATCAGTAACTAAGATTATAGTACTTCTACATTTTCAAAATTCTCGTTGTAGGGTCATAAGGGCGTTATGGTCCAATTTAAGCGATTAACGGAAACGTGTGCATGCATCGGATAATCAATGAAACAAGTACAGAGACTTATACTAGCATGTAACCCAACCCTAATGAGACTTTAAGGCATGTCTAATTCAAACTAAAACGGGTCAGAACCGAAGTCAACGCAAAAGTCAAAGTTTTGCTCCTTTCGGTTCCGAACCGGGTTTAAACAGAAATTTGTCGAGTCGGACAAGCATAAACAAGTTTTTATACTTATTATTAAGTTATATTAAGGTTAGAACAGGTTACACGCCTCACGGATTGCAAATTACGCGTTAAATCACAAATTGCAATTCTGTTGACTTTTTCGGCTAATGTTTGACTCGACGAACGAACTAGTCAAGATGGGAATCAGGGGAAACCCTTTTAGGGTCTTATTACCCACATAATTACCAACCTAACGGTACTTTTATTTCGGGTTACGACTGGGTCAACTTAAATTAAACTGGAAGTCAAACGTTAAGTACGATATGTTGACTTCTAAGCTAAAAACTAAACTAGAATTAATTTAGAAAGGACTAGTGGACTTACAAAAGTGTAATGATGATTAGGGATGCTTTGTATCAGCTTGGGATGCTCCTCAATTGCTCAGATTGTTTGCAAGAATGGTTGTGAATGAATGGGTCTTTATATACAAGTTTCAAACACCACAACAAAGTGACAACCAAGTCTAGTGCCATCCACAATCGATCAACACTTGTAAGTAGTGTGTAGGGATGTCTAGGGGCCATGCACATGCAAGAAAAACCGGATTAGAGGGTCACATTCGCGCACAACAGGCAACAGCAAGTCATTCTGTCGCTGGCACACCCTCGCGTAGCGCGAGGGTCAGTCGCGCTACGCGACACCCTTTGCTGAATCAGTTTTTTTTGATTTTGTTTGTTGTGTTTCGAAGGGCAGCCGTAACTTCTGACTTTTGGGGCATCTATTATCACTTAGGGCCCTTCACAATGTGTCTAGAATAGATCCATACCCTACCATTATACATTGTTTCAATTGGATCCAAAAACAAGGCCCGAAAACAACGGGTTTCCATTCTTTTCTTCGTAGAATCCTATCATGCATTTCCAATCCCATTATTGGCAATAATTCCCTGAATTTAGGGTATAATAGATGTGTAAAATATTAAATCGGGTCTTGGGATTTATAACTGAGGTGTTCAGAGGTAATAATTTAACATGACGCCACTTTAAATCCTACCGAAAACATCTTTATTAATTCCGGGTTTTCAACGCGTTTTTGTTTGACATGACACGTGTCATTTTAATATTAAACCCGAAATTTGCGAGGTGTTACAGTTATAAGGCAGTTTGACTTTTAAAAGTCAATCGACCTATGATAGAGTTCAATAAGAAAAGTAGTAAAAGGTTCATAAGGCTTGAAGATTATAATCTAGAATGACTAACCTAACCACCTTGTGGATATTATATGGTAGTTTGACGCTTGACAAGCTAGGTGGAAGCTTGAAAAAGAAGCGGGTCAAACGGATCAAGTACGCGGAAAAGAGCATAATCGGATACAAGGTAAGTAAAGCTTACACCCTTTTTATTTATTAAATATTTACTTGTGAGTATTGAATATGGACAAAGTAAATTATGTAAATTAAAATTTGATGTTCCGGCGTAAAATAATACGAGTTGGAACAAGTGAAAATGGTAAGAAACCATAAATTATGGTAAAAAGGGTAAAACGGTAAATTAGTCATCGGATGATGAACAAATAGGGAATTTTGAAACATTATGTTATGGTGGTATCCCTCCCTATATATCACATGCCCAATCTCTCTGGCCCATTCGCTCACTCATATCTATTCTTGTAGGGTTTGACATTTGAAGAGGTTAAGTTTTCACCATGCCCGATTGGAATCATCTATCAACCTCCCAAAACTCGATGAACCGTAGGTTTTTCTTCTTACTTTTGACTATTATGTCTTCTTCCTCATCGACTTTCCATTCTCATAAACAAAATTTTCAGGTGTTTATAATGGGTTTTGTTTTCCTGATTTTGTTAAGTCCGTTATGTCTTCCTAATTTTATTTCTAATCGATTTGGGTTCTATATTATGTTCTCCTGAAGGAACTTCTCAGTTCTTGTTGTATTCAAGCTTTTCAGGTACCAACTCGATTCTTTTCGTGATATTAGGAGTTTCTAATCATGTTTTACTCATTCTGCTCTGATTATTTTCTGCCCTAATTCTGTTAATTTAGTCTATTTCCAGTTTCAAAATCCAATCCGAATTGTGTCACGGGAATCATGGTAAGTTTTCTTTATACCCATTCAACACACACATACTAACTGCTCATAAGACCCGTATCCATCATTTGGAGTTTTTATTTTTCTTTACCTTGCCCATTAGGTGTTTGATAAATTCCCTCGGTGAGAGTTTTGTTGATGTGTACCTTTTAAGTAATGGCAGCAGTTTCATGTTGTAAGATGAAGAAGTGTTACTAATTACAACTTGAGGCTAGATGCATAGAGGTATATTTATTATTCATCTCTCTGTATAAAGATGCTCGTGTGGCTTTATTCTAAAGATCTAAAATAGTATTGATCTCTAACGTGTAGTGTAAGACCCCACTCCTTTATTTATAGTTCATATAATATAAAAGGCATTTAATATTCCATTAAACAAAAACATCGAAAAAACGATGATTTATAATAAGTTCAAACATTCCAACAAAGTTTACTAACGTTTTAGGAACTATATTGTTAAAACAACCCATACTTAACTTTTAAAGCATACACGATCACTTTTCCTCGTTGCATAAATACGCACCCGAGACCAAGCTGGGATGCGTTAGAATAAATGACCATGTCGTCATTGCCATCTGGTAACGTTAATACCGGAGCACTGGTCAATTTTTCCTTAAGTATACGAAAGGCATCTTCTTGTACGCTTCCCCGTATGAATTTCTCATCTTTACGGGTTAACTTTGTTAATGGCGTTGCGATTTTGGAGAAATCTTGTATAAATCTCCGATAATAACCCGCTGACCTCGGAAACTCCTAATATCTGATGGATTCTTCGGAGGTTTCTAATTAGACACAACTTCTATTTTGGACAGGTCTACCGACACTCCATCAGCACTAATAACATGCCCCGAAAACTGTACCTCACGTAGCCAAAAGGCACATATCGAAAATTTTGCGTAAAGTCTTTCACACCTAAGCGTTTCAAGTACTTCGCGCGGATGACACTCGTGATCCGTTTCGCTCTTCGAATACACGAGAATATCGTCGATGAATACTTCGAATACACGAGGATATACTTCGCGCGGTTTTCAAAGATCGACTTAAGGTCGGGTTATCACCAGTTGAAGGTAAAAGAAGAGGATATACTGAAAACAGCGTTTAAAACACGTTAGGGACATTACGAATTCTTAGTAATGTCTTTCGATTTAACTACTGCACCTGCGGCCTTCATGGACCTCATGAACCGCGTCTGCCAACCGATGCTAGACAAGTCGGTGATAGTATTCATCGACGATATTCTCATGTATTCGAAGAGCGAAACGGATCACGAGTGTCATCCGCGCGAAGTACTTGAAACGCTTAGGTGTGAAAGACTTTACGCAAAATTTTCGATATGTGCCTTTTGGCTACGTGAGGTACAGTTTTCGGGGCATGTTATTAGTGCTGATGGAGTGTCGGTAGACCTGTCCAAAATAGAAGTTGTGTCTAATTAGAAACCTCCGAAGAATACATCAGATATTAGGAGTTTCCGAGGTCAGCGGGTTATTATCGGAGATTTATACAAGATTTCTCCAAAATCGCAACGCCATTAACAAAGTTAACCCGTAAAGATGAGAAATTCATACGGGGAAGCGTACAAGAAGATGCCTTTCGTATACTTAAGGAAAAATTGACCAGTGCTCCGGTATTAACGTTACCAGATGGCAATGACGACATGGTCATTTATTCTAACGCATCCCAGCTTGGTCTCGGGTGCGTACTTATGCAACGAGGAAAAGTGATCGTGTATGCTTTAAAAGTTAAGTATGGGTTGTTTTAACAATATAGTTCCTAAAACGTTAGTAAACTTTGTTGGAATGTTTGAACTTATTATAAATCATCGTTTTTTCGATGTTTTTGTTTAATGGAATATTAAATGCCTTTTACATTATATGAACTATAAATAAAGGAGTGGGGTCTTACACTACACGTTAGAGATCAATACTATTTTAGATCTTTAGAATAAAGCCACACGAGCATCTTTATACAGAGAAATGAATAACAAATATACCTCTATGCATCTAGCCTCAAGTTGTAATTAGTAACACTTCTTCATCTTACAACATGAAACTGCTGCCATTACTTAAAAGGTACACATCAACAAAACTCTCACCGAGGGAATTTATCAAACACCTAATGGGCAAGGTAAAGAAAAATAAAAACTCCAAATGATGGATACGGGTCTTATGAGCAGTTAGTATGTGTGTGTTGAATGGGTATAAAGAAAACTTACCATGATTCCCGTGACACAATTCGGATTGGATTTTGAAACTGGAAATAGACTAAATTAACAGAATTAGGGCAGAAAATAATCAGAGCAGAATGAGTAAAACATGATTAGAAACTCCTAATATCACGAAAAGAATCGAGTTGGTACCTGAAAAGCTTGAATACAGCAAGAACTGAGAAGTTCCTTCAGGAGAACATAATATAGAACCCAAATCGATTAGAAATAAAATTAGGAAGACATAACGGACTTAACAAAATCAGGAAAACAAAACCCATTATAAACACCTGAAAATTTTGTTTATGAGAATGGAAAGTCGATGAGGAAGAAGACATAATAGTCAAAAGTAAGAAGAAAAACCTACGGTTCATCGAGTTTTGGGAGGTTGATAGATGATTCCAATCGGGCATGGTGAAAACTTAACCTCTTCAAATGTCAAACCCTACAAGAATAGATATGAGTGAGCGAATGGGCCAGAGAGATTGGGCATGTGATATATAGGGAGGGATACCACCATAACATAATGTTTCAAAATTCCCTATTTGTTCATCATCCGATGACTAATTTACCGTTTTACCCTTTTTACCATAATTTATGGTTTCTTACCATTTTCACTTGTTCCAACTCGTATTATTTTACGCCGGAACATCAAATTTTAATTTACATAATTTACTTTGTCCATATTCAATACTCACAAGTAAATATTTAATAAATAAAAAGGGTGTAAGCTTTACTTACCTTGTATCCGATTATGCTCTTTTCCGCGTACTTGATCCGTTTGACCCGCTTCTTTTTCAAGCTTCCACCTAGCTTGTCAAGCGTCAAACTACCATATAATATCCACAAGGTGGTTAGGTTAGTCATTCTAGATTATAATCTTCAAGCCTTATGAACCTTTTACTACTTTTCTTATTGAACTCTATCATAGGTCGATTGACTTTTAAAAGTCAAACTGCCTTATAACGTATGAGATTGAACTACAAAGTTTAACAAACTAATTTTGGCATTCCACCATTTACCCGATAGGCGTTATTCCTAGGCCACTGTTTCTAACCAAGTTCTACATATTGACTAGTAGATATCATGATTTACTTAGGCATTTTAACGAGCATCTTGTGAGCGAGATTTTTATGCATCTATTATCAAATTCAAGGTTAGCTATTGTAGGATCGTTTTGTGACCTAAACGAGTCGTTCAGAAGAGATTTATCAGTTTCAGATGCGGAAAATAAGAAACTGACGATGAAGCAGCTTGTTTAACGCTTTAATCCTCTTATGTATTGATATAACAGCGTTTACAAATGAAAGGAAAACCGGCAGCACCTCGGTATCTCTTTCTGGCAATTGTTACAAATGAATAGCCAACTCACCTATTTATACTAATCAGGTTTCGCTTGAAGACACTCTCAAGCGAAACATACTAAACAATATTACAAGCGAAACCTATCCACATACAAGATTCAAGCGAAAGCCTCATGACATCTTGGAATCAGTTTTGTCTTTTAGTGAAATGATGTCATTGATGATGTCATCTTGATGACGTCATCATGACATCATGTTTGAACAACTTCGCAATGAACCCGAGACTCGATATAAGACTTAGTCGACAGATGACTGCACCAACAGACTCCCCCTCAGATGTTGACGAGTCTTAAATGTCGAGTCTTCGCATCTTCAGTCTTTATCAGTCTTCTCGAACTCTTTGAAGTGTCTGACGCTGTAAGAATCCTCAAATCATCTATCTTTCTCTTTTTATCACCAGCAAACTTCCCACGAACAATCTTTACTTGAATGTCTTCAGACTCCCCCTTTCGATATGCTGGGATCGCAGTCTGGCATGTTGAAATCACAAAGTCTTCAGGTATCGGAACCTGACTCTCTATCATTTAGAAACCTGCACATCCTCTACCTCACAATAAATTTTCTGATAATAACTTGAAAAGCAAATTTTAAAATGATTCAACGTTTATAGCCTCTGATGAACCACTTGCAAAAATATCATTTTCATTTCAAACACAACACACTCTCCCAAACCATTTGTTCATCATGTTTAGCACTCGGAATTTTGAAAATTAGCTCTCCAACACCAGTTGTCGAAAATCTTTTTGAATTTTTCAAAATTTATGCTAAAACACACTAAAATCTTTTTGGATTTTTTTAATAGAATGAAATGCAGTAAAGAAATATACACAAACAATATTTTGTGAGTTCGTGCAAGAGGATCATATCAATTCTTGAGACCAATCACCAACACCGTTAAGCTTGATTTCATTTTAAACTCTAAACAATTCACTTAGATTGTCAGTATATTTGTCCACTTAAATTTTCACACAAAGTTCAACTGATCCGAGATACGAAATTAATGTTTTAAGTACTTAAACTTAATCGCGTGTCCCACCTCAGAATATACTCCCGTATCCAGATCCCAATATTCAGTCTTACAGGTAATTATGACACAAATGATATCTGTACATAAATTAGGTAATGCGAGGGCCGAGGGATCTCAGGTCGATACTTCCGTATACGCAGAGAGATATCAGCTTCGACTTTAAGGAATGTCCCCTTTAGAGAATCTTTTAGCTACAATAGCAGCGACTATCAATTTTATTGTTTCATCTGCATGCTGAGGGTTTATGCTATGTTTCAAGCATTTGTGAAAAGTATTATCCAAGGACTAGGTCAGAACCATCGTTCAGCAGAAGTCCCGGAATAATACCCCAGATATCATTGAGTATAAAAACCTAGTATATCAGATTATGAGACCTTTCAAACGAGATTTCGGGGGTTACCCATATATCCGAGAGATGTTTCCCCACGATATAAGTAAGTTTGAAATTTAGATTTATATCTCGTCACAATCTACTAAATGTGCAAAAACCTACTGACACATCATCAGTGAGACCGTTTATCACTTTTTAACTTTCCATTTCTTTAGCATGTTGTGACAGTCCACTGATGTACTATCATTTCCTCTTATATGCAACAAAAACTCATTTTTCATTTTATCATGTTTTTTTGGAAAACTATACAAGAACTTGACAACTGATATCGAATTACCTCAATTCTCCATCCACTTGGCATAAACAATCAGAACTCCCCCTTTCACAAAACTATTTTCTCATTATGATTTCAAAACACTTAAGTTTGTTTTAACCAAAATGATTTTTCCGGAAAATAAGTTTTGTTGATTTAACCACTTGTAGATTAGGGGTATGGTTCATCACATTGTCTATTCAATCACTTGTATCAGGATTACATCAAGTTCAAACTAATGACCTTGAATAATCACTTGTAAGATCCAACCTCTTACCACTTGTAAAAATATCCAAAACATATAATCACATGTAGGAATAAAACATCTACACAAACCATTTTACCAAACAAAATGCCGATTCCTGCTTCGCACTTACCAACCTGGAAGCTCCGGCAAGTCACACTCATCCTGCAAAAATTAAACACATTTAAAAATCTTTAACAAAATCTAACTTAACAAGAATGATGCCGATTCCTGATCCACGATTACAAACTTGGGATCTCCGGCATAGTCCTAAGACTTCAAGGGAAACAGACTTCCATCCAAGTCTTTTCAGACTTGATGGCTTTTAGTTCTTGCGCAGTAGGGTTGTAAGTTACCTTTTTAGTTGCATAAAAATCTTTAACCCCCTTTGCTTTCCCATTTAACATTTTTCCAAAAATTTTCTTAACACTTCCATTGAATGTTTTCTCGACATCAAATTTAGTATTCTCTTTGTAAAACTGATTCGAGATATCAACCTTACCAACTTTCTTTTTAACTTCTTCAAATTTCAGTGATGGAAATCATCATCATTCACTGAAATTTTCACCTCACTCTGTGGCTCTTCTGGCTTTGTGGAACCAGATTCATCGCCGACATTCACATCAACTTTCTTAACAACCCACACTTGGTTGTCATTTTCTTTCTTTTTATAAAAATTCTTTTTAGAACACTCACCAACCTCATAAGTTGAATTTTCAAAAAATTTAAGTCTGTCAGTTGGTGGTTCAACATCAACAACCTTTTCTTTCAATTTATGAGAAACTCCCTGTTTTGTTTTGGCATTTTTCTGACAGTTCCATGCAATGTGACCAACTTCATTGAACTTGTAACAGGTTCGAGTCTCTCTTTGATAAACCACTTCAGTTCCATTCTTCTTCTTTTCAGCAAGAAACTCTTGATTTGACTGTCTCCAGAATGGTTTCTTTTGTTCCTCTTCTGCACTTCCACCTGACACAAATTATGTTTTTGTTTTAGAATTTTTCAAATTTTTATGATTTTCTGGTGGAATAAATCCAAGACCTTTCTTTTTGTAGCTACGATTTTGATTATGTTTCTTTTGAAAACCAGAACCAGAATTACAGCCCTTTTTCTTGTTTAACCGTTGTTGAACTCTTGAAGTGTACTTTTTAGGTTTTTCAGTAAGATTTAAATCTTTTATTTCATAAATATTAATTTCTGTCATTTTGAAAACCTTTTTAATCATATCAAAACGAACAGTTCTTATTGGAAATTCTTTGTCATAATATAATTTGTCCGAATCATTTAAAGTGTATACAACTTCAAATGTTTCATCTTCCAAATTTGCTTTTGATAACAAAAATTCTTTACTATAAGACCGTTTAACCGACGACTTTGGACTGTTGACTGACGAATTTGACCCTCCAGACTCAGACTTTGACTCAGAATCCTCCTCAGTATCCAACACCGGAGACATAATCGCTATTGTGAAGTATTCGATCTCAGGTAATTCTTACCTACATTCAATTAACTTCTCATTACATGAGTAATCTAGATTGATCTTGTAATGAAGTTGATCATAGAATTCACTCTAGTAAATAGTTCATGTCAATTATTAGCCACTATTTGAGTTGTAACTTGAAATCTTTCCTTGATTTTTTTTTTCAACGGCAAATTTGGATCACAAACAGACCACTGAAATATGATTTGTTAAGGCTTTTTCACGCATTTACGTTCTGATCTTGCTTAAAGAAATAAGTCTTTAAACGGTTTTTTTTTTAAATAATGGAAACTTGCACACCATTAGAATTGAACCCATGACATCCTACTATCTTACACATTATCTAACTCACAAAACACCATTGGCCTATTCTCAATGGATCTTAAAACAGTTTTATGTTTTGTTGGGCTATTCCGAATGGATCTTAAAACAGTTTTATGTTGGGTGTACCTATTGACACACCCAAATGCCTATATGCACACTAAAAAGGGTTTTTTGTCCTCTATGCACACCCTGCAGTGTCGAGCTGTGGCCAAAGAGCGGCGTTTTGGTCCGGTCAACCAGACAAAAAACTGACGGGTGTCTGACGGGTCTGTTGACCGGACCAAAACACCGAGCTTTGGCCGCGTTTTGGTCCTGTCAACCAGACAAAAGACTGACCGGGTGTCTAGTTGACAGGACCAAAACGCGGCCAAAGCTCGGCGTTTTGGTCCGGTCAAAAGACCCGTCAGACACCCGTCAGTCTTTGTCTGGTTGACCCGACCAAAAAACCGCGCTTTGGCCACAGCTTGACACTGCAGGGTGTGCACATAGGACAAAAAACTCATTTTGGGCTGACTATCTACACACCAAGTGTGCAAATAGTCTCCCCCTTTATGTTTTGAAGTTGAAGGAAATTAAAGAAAAATAACCTGTCAACGTGACCTTATTACAATTTTTGTCCGGCAAAAGTATGATGAAATTGTCTTAGCAAAGATCGTCTTAAAAGTTAAAGGAATAATGGAATTTGATATTCCAAACTATTAGCCGTTGGCCGGCAATAATCTCAACTTCAAAAATAACCAGTGGTGGTCTCACATTTTCACGTATTGTAAATTAATGGACCTTTACTAGCACAACCTTAATTTCTTTTTGTCCCTTATCCTTTTTGGTTTAGTAAAGGTCCATTCGTTTATAATAAATGAAAAGATGGGACCACCACTGGTTATTTTTTGAAGTTAGGACCGTTACCGGCTAACAACTAATAGTTGTGGTTATTAAAATCCATTATTCAAAAGTTAAAACTGCAGTAGATTTCGAAATTGTATGCTTCTTATAGCAATAATAGATAAAATATATTAATTATTATCATACAGCAGTGTCTATTGTGTCGTGTTGACGAGGTGCGTTGATATGTGCCACTAGAACCCGACCCATATTAATTATTATTCGTGTCAAAGATTTCAATACAAACCAATCCACTCATAAATTCAGGTCAACCCGCACACAACTCGTTTAACCCATTTTTTAAATGAGTCACACATGTTTGACGATTTATAAGGGGGTTGTTGGGTTTTAAGCTAGTTACCGGTAATGTATTTAGTGGTGAGTATGAGTGTGAGTCACACTGTGTGACGACTAAGGAATATATGGTGTGACAAAACTAACATTATTGTAACTAATTATTTAAATGAAAATCCAAATAAACAAAACTAATATAATAAAAGTTCTTTTTTTCTAAATAGTTAGATGGTAACTGGTCAACCCGTTTTTTATACGGGTCAATCGGAACACGACTTTTTTAAAAACGGGTCAACCTGAGCACAACCCACATTTTAAATGGGTCGTGTTAGTCGACCAAAAACTTGTTTTTCGTGTCATGTCAAGAATCGCCGCCTCTCAAGATTAAACGGAGTCTATTAGTTACGATTCGATATATGTAGATAAGATTTATTGTAATTCTCTTTATGAGTTATGATATGATTAGTTTATCTGTATAATTTTTCTATTGCAATCCTATAAATTGTATCATTTTCATTATTGATATGATTAGTTTGTCTTTATAATTATTCTTATTGTAATCCTATAAATTGTATCATTTTCATTATTCTAGTTAAATGGGTAATATATGGAAAACTTACTAAAAAGAAAAGCATACACTGATATGTACCAATCGGATTTGTGATAAATAACCCGTTGAGTGGGTCAAACTCAAGAAATTAGCAAGAATCACACTTTGAGATAAACTCTAACTTTTCATTCATATTCAACTCAAAGAAACTAATGGCTTAAATAGCCTTACATTCGAATAACAGAAAGAGATTAAATTAACCAACCACTATGCCACTACTAAATGAGTTGCATGGCTTCATGGGTACTAAATTAAAACAACTTCACACGAATATCTAAATGAGTTGCATGGCTTCATGGGTGTGCATGGAGATCGTGGGTTGACCAAGATTGAAGCACGTATCATACACATTAGTTGAAATTCCTTTGTAATGTATTACAAAACATTATGGTATCATGTGGTTTCATATCAGTTCTTTTGATTTTGTTATTGTTATGAACCAGGTTGAACGAAAAGAACGAACATGTCACATGGAGAGAGTTCTACAAAGAAGAGGACCGGAAAGTGTCACGCATCTGGGAAAGTGGTGCACAATGAAGAAATAAGCTTGTTAACAGTTGACGAGGACCCGGCTTTATCCAAGATGAGGCGTCGAGGGTGGTACTTGGCGTCTAGATGCACAGTGCACGTTTGCAACTCAAGGGACATGTTTGTGGACTACCAACCATGGACTGGTCATGAGGTGGTTTTGGACTTCAACAGTCGTGCTGAGGTGGCAGGGATCGGTTCAGTGGAGCTTCATTTCACCACGGGTAAGGTTGTGAAACTGTTAAATGTTTTTCACATCCCCACAATCAGGAAGTGTCTCTTATCCGCGTGCATACTTTTGGGAAACGATTACATAATATCTATGGATGCTACTAGGGGAGCCACCATCGAGAAGAATCATGAGATCGTGGGAAAGGGATACTTGGAGGACGGGTTGATCCGGATGAGCATCATAAAACCTGATTCCGAGCCTGCAAAAGGGATGGTTTAGATGTTGGCAAGTCGTCTAGTAATCGCGTCGGTATGTAGCAATAATAAAAGTCCTCTATGGTTGCATAGAAACTAAGGGATTTAATTTGTTTGAAATTGTTATGCTGTATGATGTCCTGCGTCTTTTGTATTTACTAATTTGATGGTATGTCTGGTTGTCATTACCATATTCCACATCATATAATTGTGGGTTCTTTTAGACCATGCGTAGTGGTTATGGTGAATAATGCCCCACCCTTGGGCGTTGTCCGCCACGTGTCGTCTTAGTCAGCCAAGGGGGGTTTTGAAGAAAATGGCGTAGTGGGATAATACCCCACCCTTGGGCGTTGTTCGACACGTGGCACTCCCATAATTACCCAATTATTATTTTTTTAATTATTAAAACAAATAATATTCAATTAAAACAGTGATTGGTCAAATGTTTTCATCTTGGGCGTGGAAAATAAAACGCCAAAAGCAGATTTTGTCAAAAAAACTCCCACGGGGGCCGCTTGAGGGGCGTGCTCCGGCGTTTTCGTCCAAAAAAACGCCCAAAATCTCACGAGTACGGGTGGTCTTATGCCGGTATAATTTTCAAATCTGTTTGTTTTGACACATAAAAATTATTAGATAAACAAAATTAACCGATAAAAATATACTAACGTCCAAATTAAATTGCTTCATAAATGAAAAAAACGTAATATAATTTTTTTCAAGATTAACACCAAAGAACAATCGACATACATGTTTGTTTGATAAAACCGGCCTGTAATTCTTAACGTGTATTAATATAATTACATTTATTGAAATTGTGTCATTTATAGACGATAACATCCATTGTGTCTACTGTCTACATCATCTACTCAAATTATTTTTATAGTAACAATTCCTCTTTTCTAACATCCTTATAACAAACACACTCTTATGTTTGTAAGAAGAAAAAAGAAGTATATACAAACTTCAATAATTTAATATAATCACCATCTTTTATGTATAACTAACAAATTTAACAATGTGAATATAACCCTGAAAAGTTATAAAAGAAAAAATTGTGAGGATGAAAGAGAAAAAGATGTTACGACATGTGTGACACATTAGCATTACATCATATTTCCCCGCATGACACATTAGCATTAAATAAGCCTTTTCATCACTTTTCCTTGCACAGGGTCGTCCCGGTTTTCCTCAGAATTCCCATAAACTAGATTTCCCCCTTTTTCCCCCTAAAGATATCACCGATTCCTGGTGAAAAATTTCTTCCTAAATCCGAGGAACGGTGTTCCTACCCAGGGTCGTGGTCACCGAGCCCTCCCCAGACTCTACTCCGTGCGGTATAAAACTAATGACCCATGTGGTTTTTCTTAGTTTTATAACATCTTGCTGTTAAAAAAAGAGAATAAAATAAAAAAAATCATAAATAATGTAAACACAAACATAATTAATAAGGGACTAATATTGACAACCTGAGAATTGTTAGAGGGGAGATGTGGAAGCAGAATTATTCAAATTAGAAGCTAAAATTGTTGCAACGAAATCGCACTGATTGATTGGAGTTTGAACTTTGAAGAGGTTTCATGAATCGAATTGTGAGTGCATACCTCTCTTGAGAAGAAGAATTTGATCACAGCCAGGTACTTACATGTTATATTACAAAACATTATTGCATGAAATCACTGTTAAAAGCTTTTCATGTGACTTGATATCATTTACTCTTTTCATTTTATTTTTGTTACAACCAGGTTGAACAGGTGATTGAAAGAACAAACATGTCAAATGGCGAACGTTGTGCATATGGGGACAATGGGTATTTTGATGAGTGCAAAGACATAAAATCTGACACGGAGCCTGCGAAAGTGGTGCACAATGAAGTAATAGGCTTGATAACTGTAAATGAGGACCCGGCTTTATCCAAAATGAGGCGTCGAGGGTGGTACTTGGCTTCTAGATGCACGGTGCACGTGTGTAACTCAAGGGACATGTTTGTGGACTACCATCCGTTGAGTGGTCACGAGGTGATTTTGGACAACAAGAATCATGTTGAGGTGGCAGGGATCGGTTCAGTGGTGCTTCGATTCACCACAGGTAAGGTTTTGACTCTTTCCAACGTTTTTCACATCCCCGTGATCAGTAAGTGTCTCGTATCACTTGGCAAACTTGCTAAGATTGGGTTGAGCATGTCTTTTGATGCTGGGGGAGTCATCATTGTTGAGACGAATCGACAGACTGTGGGAGAAGGATACAATGAGGATGGATTGTTTCGGTTGAGAATCGTGGAAGAATGAACAAGTAGTCTTGTTGGTTTTTAGCCATAAAACTCATCTATGGTTGCATAGAAACTAAGGGATTTGTTAGAATTGTTATATGCATTATTCAGTGAACCATGTGTAACCTCTATCGCACATGTGTGTTTATCAATAAATTTTAACCTGAAAAGAACCTTCTTATCTGTCTAGCATTATAGTATTTTACACTTTTTGATCACACTATGAAACATACACATATGTTTGCTTCATTGCTTTTATGGTGTTAAATGATTCATGTCAAACAATCTATGCCATAGTAGACTTTGACATCCGTTTGATTAAGTCTTGAGGAATTTGTTATAAAGCTAAACAAACAAGATCAGTTCCTTTAAGTAATCACAAAACTAAGTCATCATGTAACCTTTTAGAGTTACAAGTAAGTTCTTTATACAGGTCGACTTGGTGTGGTAATTAACAGATTTGCATCTTCTAGTGTATTTGTAAGTTCTCCATTTTCTGAAATCTAAAAATGATACATATAGTTTGTGATTATAATATATATACACACATAACTAGATATTTAAAAAAAGGAACAAAATATATAAACAACCGGTTCCAAGTTCAAGCCACTGTATGGGTTTAAGGTGGAGTGATGGCTTAGATCACTCATCTATAGTTGCATAGAAACTACGGGATTAGTTAAAAATTGAAATGTAATTCTATGTTGTTTAGGGTCGGGTTTTGACAGTTTGATGAAAGTTCCTTGCTAAACCATTAACTATGGTTTTGAAAAATGACAAGCCAAACAAGTCGTGTTGGACAGGTAACTAATTTGATGGTTTAACATTTCGGTTTTAACAGTTAATAATGGAAATTTTACAAAAGAAAAATGTGGTTAATGATTAAAATAAATACATGTAACCATACATTTCAAAATATATAAATAACAAAGATTAAATAACTTATTCTAAACCAGAACGCGTCATCAAACAGTGAAAACATGACCGTTTGAATCTCAAAGCAATTAAACCAGCTGACTTGCTTCGATTTGAAAGGATAGATATGTTTCAAACAGTTTTTCGACACAAATTTGAAGATGATGCCAACTTGTATGTTAAATATTTAATCATGTTATAGTCAAACTTCAAATATTCACATTTCGTCATCATCACATAGTCTGTAAATCCCACTAAAATATTCACATTTACAAACATTAATGTAAGATAAACCATCATCATCGCTAAAACACTTGGTAACATGAAGAATCCCAAACCAAACCAATCCAAATAGACGCGATACAATCCTACTCGTATTGATAGGTTCTGAAAAGAGTGTTATCGGGCAAACGTTACCTCTATCCTTTTCGAGTTTACTTTTGACGGACCCCACCTCCATGATAAAATTAAAACATTATCCTAACCTAACACATTTTCACTTGAACTTGAACAATGCTATCGACATCCTTTTCCACACCACCACCAATCACAACCAACCACCCTCCTCACTCACCGGAAACACTCGCAACACTAATCACCACCACCAAAACCATCAAACAACTCCACCAAATTCACGCAGCCGTAATCCGCCACAACTTCCATAACCACCCACAACTCAACTTCAAACTACAACGCTCATACTCTTCATTCAACCGCCTTGATTCATCTCTCACTCTTTTCAACCACACCCACAATCCCAACGTCTTCTTCTACACTTCCATCATCCACTCTCACACTGTTCACAATCTCTATATCAAAGCAATCAAACTATACATACAAATGATATCACAAGATGTTGAACCCAATCAGTTCACATTTTCAGCAGTTTTAAAGGGTTGTCGTTTAGATATTGGAAAACTGATTCATACCCACGTGGTTAAACTCGGTTTTGATTCTAATATGCACGTGAGAACAGCTCTGGTTGATGTTTACTCACGAGGTGGGGATTTAAACTCTGCACGCCAACTGTTCGACACAATGCCTGAGAGAAGTTTGGTGTCGTTGACTTCTATGATAACCGGGTACGCGAAGCATGGGGAGCTAGTGAAGGCACGGGCGTTGTTTGATGCAATGACTGAGAGAGATTCGGTGTGTTGGAATGTGATGATCGGTGGGTATGCGAAGTATGGAAAGCCTACGGACGCGTTAACTCTTTTTAGGGAAATGCTAAGTAAGAAGATGAACCCGGATGAAGTTACGTTAGTCGCGGGTTTATCTGCGTGTGGACAGATTGGGGTGTTGGAATCGGGAAGATGGATTCATTCTTATATTCTGAACAATGGTGTTTACATGAATGTTCATTTGGGTACCGCGTTAATCGATATGTATAGCAAATGTGGCAGTTTAAAAGACGCGGAATCAATCTTCAACAAGCTCAAGAACAAAGATGTTGTTGCTTACAACGCGATGGTTACAGCTTACGCGATGCATGGGTTTTCCGAACAAGCTTTACTGCTTTTCAGCAACATATGTCGTAAGCATATGACAAGACCTACAGATGTTTCATTCATTGGAGTCTTGAACGCTTGTGCTCATTCAGGTTTGGTTTCAGTCGGAAAGGGTATCTTTCTTTCGATGAAAAGTAAACACAAGACCGGACCGACAATCGAGCATTATGGATGTATGGTTAACCTTCTTGGTCGAGCGGGTTATCTTGAACACGCATATGAGCTGGTCGCAAACATGAACATTGACCCTGATCCCGTGATATGGGGAACTTTACTCGATTCATGTACCCTACACAAAAACGTCGATCTAGCAGAACATATCGTCAAGTTTTTGGTAGATCGTAATCTTGCAAATTCGGGAACGTACATACTTCTTTCTAACTTATACGCCGCTACGTCAGACTGGGCCGGGGTGGCCCGAATGAGGACCATGATGAAGGACCACGGAGTGCATAAAGAACCCGGGTGCAGCTCGATTGAAGTGCATAACAAGGTGCACGAGTTTGTTGCGGGGGACATGAATCACCCGAGTTACGAAAAGATTTATATGATGTTGGAGGAGGTGAACGTATGGCTTAAGGATCATGGATACAGTTCACAAACGGATGTCGCGTTGCATGATTTGGGGAAAAAGGAAAGAGCGCGATCGTTGGAGGTTCATAGTGAGAAACTTGCTATCGCGTTTGGGCTTATTAGTACTGAGGCTGGAAGTACTATCAAGATTGTGAAGAATCTTAGGGTTTGTTCGGATTGTCATGAGGTGACAAAGCTGATATCGAAGATCACGAGAAGGAGAATCGTTGTTAGGGATCGAAATCGGTTTCATTCGTTTGAAGATGGTTCATGTTCTTGTGGGGATTACTGGTGATATTGTTATAAGGTTTGTTTTAGCTACTGAGAGTTGTAAATTGAGTTACACAAACGACTCTGTAAAGATATTTCCAGTTTCAAACAAACACAATCAAGACATTCTTAGGAGAGCATTCACATCCAAGGCATCATATTGTGAGTGTGGGGTTTTTAAAATGTAAAGAGTATAAAAAGTGGTTGTGAGTGGAGGAGAGAGAAAATATTACTGTTCATCTGTATATTTGGGGGGACACTGTTCACCCACTATAATTTTTTAATATATATTGAAAGTGGTTGTGAGTGAAGGAGAGAGAAAAATGTAATATATATTGAAAAAGAGAGAAAAAGTATTTGTTTTTAGTGGAAATATATTGATATAAGAGTTGTTTTTTAGTGGAATGTATGTATATTTTTAGTGGATTGGATGTGAAAACGTAATTAGTTTTTAGCTACTGAGAGTTGTAAAGTTGTAAATGGTGATATATATATATATTTTTTTTTTGTGTAAATGGTGATTGACGTGAGTAGTTTTAGTCTCTTTGCTCTTAACACTTCTCTCATTCTATGCCCCCAAGTTGGCTCAAACATATAGCTTTTATAGTGAAAGAAAAAGAAACTTATCAAATGAAGTATAAATTGCTATTAATCAAATTTAATATGCAATAAATCGATTTAACTGGAAAACTTAAAACCGATTTTTCAATGTAACTTGTGCTACAATTTGATAAAACGAGTAAAGGAATTAAGGAAAGAAGAATAAGAGCATCCAGGATAGTGGTGTTTTTAAGGAGAGAGGGTGTGAGGTAGAGGAGATATATCCTTGCTCGTTTCTAATTGACCATTAGTTTAATCATCTTTGATGTGGGCAATCTTAAAGACTATAGATAAACAACCATTAAGGTGTAAAAGGACCATAATACCATTATATTTAACTAGAAAAAAGGTAACAAAGTTAGTGTTAGGGGTCAAAACCATTACAAGATGCAACTTCAAGGTTTGATACGTCAAAAGATTCCTTTTTAAACGGAAAAGGTTAATCTGGTTAAACCACAAGGGCCAAAATAGTAATTTACTCTAAAAAGCCACTTGCTCTCATAGGGTATAATGTATGTATTAAAGTGAGAATGATGAACTTCATAAAAACTCTTAAGCGAGTTCACAAAGTAACTTATTTAGTTAATAGGCCGTGTTTACATTAATTCATTGAATAAACAAGTCTTATACAAATTATGTTTTTTAATAAACGGGTCATGTTAGGTAACATGAAACCTAACATGAATCTGTTTATTTTCATTTCAGGTAACCAAACTTAGCAAGAGTTAGATAAGTCACAAAATAGGTTAATATCACGTTTAAAATGGCAATGAGTCCTAAATCAATTGATTTGGGAAGAGGTAACTCCATGACCTTCGGTTGGAGTCCCACTTGGTGCAGTTTGTTTGAAATTTGTTTCAGGTGGGCGGGTCTGGTCACCAGCAATGTTCGAGCGTACGTGGGGCGTGAGTGGTTTTTCGCCAATGAACTTGTCCGAGCGGCCAGACTTGGATAGTACTCGTTGGGCGTTGAAAGCTGCCCGGGTAATTTTTTGTGTCAGAACAACCAGACTTGGATAGTACTCGTTGGCCGTTGAAAGCTGCCCGGGTATTTTTTTTTTTTTATTATGTGTTTTATTACTTTCTACCTATAAATTCCTCTTTTCATAAACAACAAATAAAATATTTTTCTTTAGGTCATCCACAAACCCACCTAAACCAAGAAGCTAACCAACAAAAATGGCGTTCTCTGCAAATCCGCTGGCTCTCAGCGTTCCAGACCCTACCTTCGAGTCCTGGCTCCGAGACAGCGGTTACCTAGAGGTTCTCGACCAACGCACCTCCGATCTCCACCGTATCTCCACCACAACCACCGCCACCGCCACCAGTTCCAACTCCGCAACCGCCGATCCGCCGCCCGTCGCTACTGCCGTTAGCAGCGGCTTTTTCCTCTTGAACGTTCTCAACCACATCGGAATTCTACTCTCTTTGATAACAATTAATCCGTTCTCCAAACTCACTAACGAAGATTTTGCACGTGATACGCCGCCGTGGACCCTAGGGTTTGTTGGATCGTTTGATTCGTATAGTTTTCCGTCTTCTCGGTCGCAAGCGCGTATGAGAGTTACGGAGAATAATAAGAGATATTGCCGGAATTATTTCACTCTGTTTATCGTCTTCTTCGCCTGCTCTCTGTATGTATATGTTTTTCAGTTTGATAACAGTTTTTGTTTATGTGTTCTTAGATTTAATAACAATTTCTTTTTATGTGTTCTTAACAGTTTCAGTTTCTGCTTATGTGTTCTTCAATTGTTATTTAATTTCTGTTCATTTGTTCTTAAATATAGTAACAATTTCTGTTTATGTGTTCATAACAGTTTCTGTTTATGTGCTGTTAAATATAATGACAATAGCAATTTCTGTGAATGTGTTTATAAATCGATATATAATTTTGGTTTATGTGTTTTGTAAATGTTATTCAGTGTTTGTTTATGTGTTTTTAAATTGTTACTGTATTTCTGTTTATGTTTTGTTAACAGTTTCTGCTACGTGTTGTTAAATTTAAACAATTTATGTTTATGTGTTCTTGAATTGTTATTCGATTAGTGTTTATGTGTTTTTAAATTTAATAACAGTTTCTGCTTATGTGATCTTGAGTTGTTATTCAATTTCTGTTTATGTGTTCTTAAATTGTTAGTTAATTTCTCTTTATGTGTTCATAAATTCAATAGCAGTTTCTGCTTATGTGTTTTGTAATTGTTAGTCAGTTTCTGTTGATGTGCTCTTAAATTCAGTAACAGTTTTTGCTTATGTGTTCTTCGATTTAACTACAATTAGTTTCTGTTTATTGGCTCTTAAATAGTCAAATTTAATAACAAAATCTGTGAAAACCTTCATATTCTTTCTTACCTTTTTGTATTGTTAATTGATTGGTGTTGTATGTTGTTGATAATGTGTAGGTATCAAATACCGATCGCTCTTGCTGGTTTGGTATCCAGTTTGGCACTTTGGGATCTGTTTGCATACTGCAGTAAACGTTGGGGGTTAGATAATCATCCCGTTACACGAGAATGTTTGCTTCGGTTGTTACAATGCGGTTAGTTTTCAATTTTCCATATCCAGATTCTTATGTGATTCAGTTTGTATGTAATGTGATCGATTGCATATTATATTCTTTGCATTCGCTGGAACCGTTTTGATATCTGGTTACTGAATGACTACATTAGTATCTAATGAAATCTCTCTGATATTGGAATTTCAGCCACTGCAGTTGTTATATTCGTGTGCAATGTTCAAACAGCGATCATATACGCTCTTGCAGTTAGCTATGCAGGTCAGTCGAGCCATCTCTTTTTGATCATTGTGACTGTACTTTTTCTAAAGTGTGTAATCGTTGTAGTGATGATGCTGCATGCCTCGTTCCGGAAGTTGACTCCTATCAAGCAACCTACTAAAGGGAAACCGAAGTAGAAATTTTTGCAAAGATCTGGGCTCTTCGGTGATATAACGTAGGGGTGAACCGCGGGTTTGTGTAAGCAGAGTTAATTAAGACAGGTAACATTAATTGTTAATGTCATGTAATCAATTTTTATTTATATGTTATGCAGCACATAGATCAGCTGTTAGCAAGTGTTATTCTTATATGAGTTATGTTCTTAAAACTACTTGAGAGTTCGAGGTACCTACCTTTAATGGTGATTTTGTATAAAGTTCAAGAAAGCTTAATTGATTTGAGTGGACTGACATGAGATCAAGAAACCAAGTTAAACAATAATAATATATGTTTGGTGCACACTATGCTATAACTATGTATAAGTTCTGATCTTAATTTCTGTTTAAGGTGCTTATGGTGGCATATTAGTTGAAACAATTCTTATAATGTGAAAGTAGATACATGTAGTTAAACTTGCAGTTTATAGGCTAGTTTATCATGAGATGATTTATTAACAAAAGTTGTTAAAAGATATAGTACCTGTGATTACATATTAGTCCAGACAGCTCTTATAACGTGAAAGAAGATGCATGTAGTTACACTTGTCATTTATAAGTTACTTTATTATGAGATGATCTATTTACTAGCCAGAGTTATTAAGAATATAGCGTTCTCCTTGAATTGCATACAAAAGTTTTTTGTGTACGATTCCTTCTATTATAGCCCAGTTTTTTTTTTGAACGGCAATATAGCCCAGTTGTAAAATTAACTTTCGATATGAGTGATGTTTCCTTTGATTAAGGCTGGCAAATCGTGTCTTAACAGGTTTAACAGGTTTCTGACGGCGCGCACAACATAAGTTTCAAACATGATTACGACTCGTTTAACTACTTTCTACCTCATGTTTATAAAACAGTTTTATGTTTTATGTACAAAGATGAATAAATGATAGATCCTAACATTGTAATTTTAATTATTTTAAAAATTAAAAAAGTCAAAGGGTGTATTTTTCAGTCAAACAGGTCTAATCGTGTCTTAACAGGTACCCAATTGCCAGCCCTACCTTTGATGATGGTGAAGCGTTCCGGTTGGGGCATTACGTGTTAGTTTTGATGAAATGTTTAGATGGGAAAGCGACTATGACAAGGAAAAAATATGCTGTTATATTTGTCTTCATTACTATATTCTTATAAAATTTCTAGATAAGTAAGTTACTTTTGGCGGTCAAGAGAAGTATACATGAACATGGTTAGAGAATGAGATTTGAAAGAGGTCCATCAAAATAGAATAATTTCTAAACAAGCCCTATTTATGTGAAGTTTTACATAATAAGAAGTATAGTGACCCTATTTCATAACTTATGGTTTGGCAACATATCATCTGTTATGGGTATCGAATCAGAGTAGGCCCGAGCGGAAGCGGAACAAACACACACACACACAAGCAGAAAATAAAGAACACGAGAATTTACGTGGTTCGGTCAAGGTGACCTACGTCCACGGGTTGCAACTAGGGTTTTACTTTATTAGATTGCTCACAACTGTTTTCAGAATGATACAGACTACAATTACATCATAGGTATTTATAGAACAAGATTAGGGTTTCCTACTTGGTCAACAAGTTAACTAAGTGGGCCTAATAACTAGGGCTGGCTAACCCTAATTAGGGCCGGCTACCCTAAAGCCTACGAACCCAACAATCTCCCACTCGGAGGCTTTGCATAGTCCACAAAGTCCATCCAATAAGCCCATCACTAGTAACTTCAGTAATCTTTATGTTCAAGTCTTCCCAGCCTCTAGTTCCAAGAACAAGCTAAGACTTCAGTCACATCCAAGCTACCTAGTTGCAACCACACCTCTCATCAAGTACCTGAGAGACCAGTTGAAGCTCCCACAAGCTCCAACCCAACAGTCTTATCAGACTCATTCTCTATCTCAACCGGCTTGCACGATCCACCAGCTCCAGAGATACACCGAGAAGTAATACCACTTTCCACATTTTGCAAACTATTTCCAGTAGAGCTTTTTTCTTCAGTCAGAACATTCGTCTTCAAAACCCAACGGTTCTTTGTGATTGTACCCGGAACACGACCCGTGCTCCCACTATCACCAAATCCCCTGACTGGCTTAAACTTAGACCCCCGAGCACATTCAACTGACATCCCCAAAGCACCAGGATTCAAGTTCGCAAATTGAACCCTCTTCCGCTTACTAGATTCAGTGAACCAGACTTTATGTTGTACATGGACGGCTACTTCTCCAGCAGGTATCTGTAGGTCCCGAAATCTGAGGATCGATAACGAAAACCAAACCCTTGTTTAAAACAAACAATGTCACGGGTGCGGAATCCCCGTAACGATGCCAAATCAAACACAGTTAATAACAGACACGCAGTATAACCAATGAAACGCAATCTATTGATTAAATGGGATGAGAACCAAGAACAACTGATACACACATAATTTTACAGAATAACTCTCAGGGTATGCTCTCATCTGGTTTCAGAATGAAACTAGAAAGTGTTTATATAGCAGCTTGGGCCCTAACATCGATGAAACCATATGTGGGCTCGACGAAACATCATTGGGCCTGACATTGGGCCTGAAGAAACCCAACAGTCGACGAAACCTGGGGGTTTCGTCACTGTTCATGATGAAACCTTCTGAATTGGACATAGGGAGGGTTTCGTCATGTAGTGCTCGACGAAACCTAGGGTTTCGTCGAGGGCTGCAACTGTTGTAAAATTTGCTGCAAACAGACTTGCAGCAAACACAGACAAACACACAAATATGACATTAATACCCTTAAACATGCAACATGCATCGTTCATATATCATTACATTTCAAACAAGACAAATTATTCGGACACAAGTGGATAGGAGGATATCCGACTTGGTCGACGACGAATACAGACTCGATAAACGTTAAAAGACCGTACAAAATACAACGATACTAAAGACTAGTTACAGACACAAAAAGGTGCACCAACAAACTCCCACTTGTCTGTTACTCGTCTTCGGTCTTCGAATTCAGTGTTGTTCGGACCACGAACTGCCCGCATGAATTCCTCGGTAGTAGCAGAAGCAAGCGACGCGCTGGAATCGCAAAGCTTGATGCGCGTCCTTGTCTTCGTAGAAAATGTCGTGTCGATATAATTTGTCGATGTCGGCCGCGGACATGTTAACGATCCACATCGGATCCAACATCCGGAAATTTTCACGATCACCTCTAAACACGATCACCACTTCATGAGTGTCTGAGTCGTAGCACCATAATGCCATTTCATTGAGAAAGTTATGTTGCATCGGCATTAATGGGATTTTATCTACGACTTTCGCGGGCTGATACACAAGCTTGTAGCGCCCCGTGTTCGTTGCTGGATCTAGAGTAAACTTGATCTGCTGATAAATAGGGAACTGAGGCTTGTACGACTCGTCTTTCCAGCCAGACTTTTTGTTCATCTTTATCAGCCGCTCGAATAAAGTTGCGCCTTCGAAGTTTGAGCGATTAATGAGCTCAATCTTTGTCAATGCTGCAACATCGTAAAAAGGAAAAGATAGTATGCTCAACAACGATCGGAAGTATTGAATACCGAATTCCCTTTTGATGGCGACACAATGTATTTCCTTAACGAACATCCAGCAAAGGATTCTTCCATTCGGCTTTGCTTTCTCAAACTGTAAGTAATCAACTTGAGTGCTGGCAGGCACCGGCTTGGAAACTTTCGATAAGAACTGATTTCGCCATTCGGAGAACGCATCTGTGGCATTTTCAGATGTATCACGGTTCTTTAAATGCTCATCTATGACGTCCACATTCTCTTTTAACCATTCTTCATCGAAAGGAGCGAATTCAGTCCCGTCTTTACACACATACGCGGACTTCTTCTCATTTCCCTCAAAAACAATCTCTTCAATGTTTTCAACATCAGTAGTTTCAGGCTCACTCGGTATCTTATCAATCTCAGCATCATCAATTTCTTTCATTGCGTTTAGAGCGAGTAACTGCTCATGTGAAAGATCCGATATAATCTCCCCTTCTTCAAGTAGTTCTCGAGTGATATGATGAACAACCTGCAATGCAAGATCAGCACTGCTAGGAACAGAAGATGTACCTTCAATCTGTTGTATTTCTTCAACTGTTCCAGAGGAGGTTCCTTGAGCAGATTCGATTGCTGACGGTTGAACAACAATCATTTCAGAAGATGTAGTGGCTGGTGGATGTTGTGATGTAGCAGAAGGATCAGGATTCCCTTGATCTTCAGGATCATCATCCCTTTTCTTCATTACTTCTTGTTGCTTACATCGATCATCCCACAGAGTTGCAACGATCTTTCGAAGGAACTCATAGCCTGCATTGATCTTTTTGACTCCGTTAGCTATAGTTGTGTTACGAGAGTCGTACCACTATTTCATGAAATCACATCTGCCTTTAAGATCCTCAGCCAACTTCCGAAGTATAGAGTTGTTTTGCTCTCTAGTTTCTTCTGCAGCTTTCAAGCTAGCGTTCTCTGCTTTCAGTTGATCGATCTCGGCTTGTTGGCGTCCTATAACAGTTTGTTGTTGTTCAACAGTGGACTTCAACGTATTTATTTCCACCTGTTGACTAAGTTGATCATTCTTGGTGATCTTGATGAAATCAGTTTGTCTTTGTATACGATCTGTAGCAGCTTCAAGTTGAGAATAAGAAGTTGTTCTTTTCATTTTGAGACATTTCCGAGAATATCCTTTGACGTTCAGAACTAGGCTGAGATGTAGTCGCTCTAATTGCAGAAACCATTGATCTTTGTGGAACAGCTTGAGGAATTACTATTGGAGTTTCAGGAGCTGAAGATACCACAAGAGTTTCATGAATAGGCTCTTGAGGAACGGATGCAGAGGTAGCTAAGTATTGATCTTCTTCTGATGGACATCCGATTCCTTTTTCTTCAAACGTTCCGCTTCAGTTTCTGAAGGAACGTATTCTGGGTCATCCTCCTGCCTAATCCTCCTGTATCTTTTAACACCACGTTTATCAAGATACATTTCGTATCCAGGCTCAATAAGATGATCATCCGAATCAGAATCCTCTTCGTCGTCGCCAGCTGATGTACCACCAGCTGCACCAGCACTAGATGCACCAACGGCACCTGTATCACCACCATCATCTTCATTATCACTTTCAGAAGACTCTGAATCAACTGGATCTGGACCAAACTTTTCAATCCTTTTTCTCTTCAACTCAGGCTCTTCATCGTCTGATTGGCTGTCATTGTGACGCCATTTATCATCTTCAGGAGCAACGTAATCTGGTTTTCCAAGAGCACCAATTAACTTTCTTGGAGGATCGCTTTCTTTGTATCTCTTGGATGCGAGGCTCTTGATTATCTTTAAAGAATTTAAGATCATCGGCTCTATCTTCAGAATGTCGTTGTCGGCTTTAGGAAGACCAGGATGTTGAACATTCATGATCATTTGAAGAAACCGCGGATACATCCAGAACTTATTCCCGGTTGTTCTACTTCCAGTCCTCGTCATATTTTCCTTCATATTGGCGAAGATGTACTTTAAGATGCTAAACGGTTTGTTTAGCACCAACGCCACCATAAGACCAACTAGATCATTTCCTGCGATGTCGTATCCTGCACGTCTATTGCTGATACACTGAATGAGGACGTGCAACAAAAACTTGTAACGTAACGGCAGATCTCCCTTGTTAATCTGATTGCTGTAGATGTCGCCAGTGCACTTCATTCGTAATAAGCAACCACGCGTACACATGATAGGTACAGAATACGGAGCATCCGGATGATCTTGCAGCTGTAAGACATCGTTCAAGATATCCGGAGAGACTATAACATCCAAATCATTCACACGACCCTGTATAACTTCATTTCCATCCACTTGCACAACACTTGCGGATTCCCGAAGGCTTTAATCAGAGACTTGTACACAGGCGTTGAGAATGTAACAGCATGATTGATCCGCGACTCCCTGATCCATTTAGTAATGTCTTTCAGTTCAGCGATCTTTTCCTCGGGATCCAGAAAAGCAATTTGATTATGACGCTTTTCAGACATTATCTCCTCTTCCGACTTGTTTTCCTTCTTAGTCGGTTTCTTATGTTTTCCTTCTTTTGGTGCCATCTGAAAATGAAAGCGTTCACAATAAGCAACAATGGTATCACATATGCATTTAGACATGTATTTATACAAGTTCATGTATCCAATTGACATTTAACATATACATACACATCTTCTGTGAACAAACTCCAAACTGAAAATTTCACTAAGGCATGGGCGACGAAACTCTATTCATTGCGACGAAACCTCCTTGGTCAAACAAAGTCAGCGTTGACTGTTGACCTGAGGAGTTTCGTCGAGAGGAGTTACGTCGTAAAGGAGTTACGCCGTGACAACATGAAGAAACTTAGAGTTTCGTCGAATTTGGGGATTTTGAACAGTTAGGGTTTCGAAAATTTGGGGGTTTCGCCATATGGAGTTTAAACAATGATCAGATCGCTACTATCAACACTTTGTTTAACCCAACCCAAGTAGGAAACACACCCAAGATCTAATGTAGATATGTTTTGCGATCAAAACCCGTTCAAATCAGTTTAACCATCAACAATCATCAATCCCCTGTTTTTATAGACCAACCCATAACCCAAATCAAAGCACAATCAAAGTAAACATCCTAAATCTATCTGTTTTTTTGATAAAAACCAAAACAAGCACAAGTTTAGATAATGAATACATCAAGTAAAATGGGTCTCTGAGGGTTTCAGACAAAAACAGATTTGAACAAAAGCACACGGTTACAAAGGTTCAAAACCTGAACATGAACATTTTTTATACCTTTGATTTTGTTTAAGTATCAAGAAAAACGGAAGGTTTTTGAGATTTTGTGAATGGGTATGGCGGTGGAGTGATGAAGAAGGAGAAACAGGGATATTGTTTGAAAAAGTGAACAATAATTGACCTGAGACCCTTTAAATATCTGCCATTTCGACGAAACCTTATGACTTCGACGAAACGCTAGGTGGGCTCGACGAAACTCCCTGTTTGGGCTTAGACTGGGCCTGAACATTTAGCCCACGACGAAACATAACTGGGCCAGGGGGTTTCGTCGTTACCTCGACGAAACGTGGGGATTTCGTCGAACACCAAATCAGGTTTGATCAAAGTTGACCAAGTTGAAAAACATTGACTTTGACCATGGGGGTTTCGTCGACATAAGAGGGGTTTCGTCGACACTTGGGGTTTCGTCGACATCATTTTTCACAAATTCAATAAGGCATGAAAATTTTTGCACACTGAACAGATTTTGTTTAATTGAACACATTTCCATTTTGATGAGTTTTCAAATGCAAGGACGTGTTATGAAGTAGGTTTCAGGCTTCTGGCAGAAAACTTCGAGATACCAACCATCGGCTAATCAAGACAAGTTTTACAACTTACACTACAACACAAATTAAAGTGCGGTAAACTAACGAAAGACAGTAACATAAAGAATTTGTATAATGAACAGTCTTTTTGCGAGTTTCAAGGTAAGAGAATCATTACCAGCTTACGGTCTTTGTCAAAACGGTTTCTGATTTCTGTTTAAAGCTTTAGATATGTATTCTACCACAATTATCGGTATTGTTGTCCACCTAAGCTCAACTTATCAGATGTAATCATAATTATGAGATATGATTTACGGTAAGAGTTATACTTACTTGTCGGTGTACATCCACTCACGACACATTCCCGTATCAAGGTATGCACGAGAGTTCATCTTACCGGTGAGTATACTGCTTATCATCCGTTTGACCGTATAAAAGATGTGAGATCTTTTGTTGGTACAGGTATACGTTGATGATATCATTTTTGGTTCTACTAACGATACTTTGTGCATGCAATTTGAACGTGTTATGCAGGAGAAGTTCGAAATGAGCGCAATGGGAGAGATGAATTTCTTTTTGGGCCTACAAGTTCAACAAACTGAGTTTGGGATATTCATCCATCAGACTAAATATGTTGGTGACATCTTGAGCCGATTCCAGATGTCTGAAGCAACGCCCATTGGTACCCCACTTCCGACTAATCACGGGATTACTCCGGACTTGAAGGGTGAAAGTGTCAACTCTTCTTATTATCGCGCTGTGATCGGATCTCTCATGTATCTCACAGCATCGAGGCCTGACATCATGTATCCAACGTGCCTGCTTGTAAGATATCAAGCTAACCCAAAAGCATCTCATCTTGGAGCTGTTAAAAGGATTTTTAGCTATCTGAAGGGTTGCCCGGACACCGGTCTCTGGTACCCTAAGGATGATAGTTTTGACTTGGTTGCTTTTAGTGATTCAGATTTCGGCGGATGTAAAATAGATGGGAAATCCACAACGGCTGGATGTCAATTCTTAGGAAGTCGCTTAGTCACGTGGCAGTGCAAGAAGCAAACTTGTGTCGCTACATCAACTTGTGAAGCTGAATACATTGCTGCCTCAAGTTGTTGCTCTCAAGTTCTGTGGATTCAGCAACAAATGCGCGACTACGGTTTTGAATTCCCATCTACCTCTATTTTTGTTGATAATAATGCTGCTTTATCTATCACTAGAAATCCTGTCCAACACTCCAAGACCAAGCACATCGAAATTAAGTATCACTTCATACGCGATTGTTTTGACAAAAGATTAATCGATGTTAAAATCCACACTGATGAACAGCGTGCTGACCTGTTTACAAAAGCTTTTGACAAATCTCGTTTTGACTATCTTTTATTGGTCAATGGTATTAAGGTGAAACAAGAGTAAACTTATGTCGGCTGATCGTTTTTGTAAATATTTTCTTAAGCGTCAAAAATACAAAAAGATTTTCAGTTTACTTATCTTTTCGCATTTTAGGGGGAGAAATTTCAGAAAATACAAAAAACATGTGAAAAATTCAAAAAATCCAAAAATATGTCGTTTACTTTCTGTCTTTAAGTTTGAAAAATCAAAAATTCAAAAACAATAGAAAACCAAAAATGAGTTTCTTGGAGAAAAGAAGGGAAAGTGATGATATACACTGGTGTGGTCTGTCAATATGGTCAAAAGAAAAAGAAAAATTAAAAAATGATAAGTAGCTTTACTAACGATGTATCGGTAGGCTCACAATCAGACTAAAATGTGCAGGATGATATAAACCTAATAGACTTCAAGTCAGGTGGGAACCATTCATTGGCATATGGTCTTGGTACCGAAATTTCGTTTGATTGATTGCCGATGTTCTGAGATATTCGGTATTTATGCTGTCTTATCATCTGGGTATCATGGTTGTATCAAACCGTAAAAATAACGGAGACGAAGTCTAGATCTTCCATGATACGATACATACGTGTACATATTGCATTCGACCTCAATAAGTGATCAACAATCACATGTCCAAACAAACAAGTGATAATATATCACATTTATCCGGGAGTCAAGTTCGTCTCTTTGCTGTACGAAAGTACTGACCTGTTCACGGACTTGCTCATGTGCCCTTCATGCATCTGAAAATCAAGTTCCTCATCAATAAGTGATTCTATCACATAGGGCTTGTTTTCAAATCAAATAAGTGAGTTTCTCACATCTTTTATACGGTCAAACGGATGATAAGCAGTATACTAACCGGTAAGATGTACACCGACAAGTAAGTATAACTCTTACCTTAAATCATATCTCCTAATTATGATTACATCTGATAAGTTGAGCTTAGGTGGGCAACAATACCGATAATTGTGGTAGAATACTTATCTAAAGCTTTAAACAGAAATCAGAAACCGTTTTGATAAAGACCGTAAGCTGGTAATGATTCTCTTACCTTGAAACTCGCAAAAAGACTGTTCATTGTACAAATTCTTTATGTTATTGTCTTTCGTTAGTTTACCGCACTTTAATTTGTGTTGTAGTGTAAGTTGTAAAACTTGTCTTGATTAGCCGATGGTTGGTATCTCGAAGTTTTCTGCCGGAAGCCTGAAACCTACTTCATAACACGTCCTTGCATTTGAAAACTCATCAAAATGGAAATGTGTTCAATTAAACAAAATCTGTTCAGTGTGCAAAAATTTTCATGCCTTATTGAATTTGTGAAAAATGATGTCGACGAAACCCCAAGTGTCGACGAAACCCCTCTTATGTCGACGAAACCCCCATGGTCAAAGTCAATGTTTTTCAACTTGGTCAACTTTGGTCAAACCTGATTTGGTGTTCGACGAAATCCCCACGTTTCGTCGAGGTAACGACGAAACCCCCTCGCCCAGTTATGTTTCGTCGTGGGCTAAATGTTCAGGCCCAGTCCAAGCCCAAACAGGGAGTTTCGTCGAGCCCACCTAGCGTTTCGTCGAAGTCATAAGGTTTCGTCGAAATGGCAGATATTTAAAGGGTCTCAGGTCAATTATTGTTCACTTTTTCAAACCATATCCCTGTTTCTCCTTCTTCATCACTCCACCCCCATTCACAAAATCTCAAAAACCTTCTGTTTTTCTTGATACTTAAACAAAATCAAAGGTATACAAAATGTTCATGTTCAGGTTTTGAACCTTTGTAACCGTGTGCTTTTCTTCAAATCTGTTTTTGTCTGAAACCCTCGGAGACCCATTTTACTTAATGTATTCATTATCTAAACTTGTGCTTGTTTTTGTTTTTATAAAAAACAGATAGATTTAGGATGTTTACTTTGATTGTGCTTTGATTTGGGTTATGGGTTGGTCTATAAAAACAGGGGATTGATGATTGTTGATGGTTAAACTGATTTGAATGGGTTTTGATCGCAAAACATATCTACGTTAGATCTTGGGTGTGTTTCCTACTTGGGTTGGGTTAAACAAAGTGTTGATAGTAGTGATCTGATCATTGTTTAAACTCCATATGGCGAAACCCCCAAATTTTCGAAACCCTAACTGTTCAAAATCCCCAAATTCGACGAAACTCTAAGTTTCTTCATGCTGTCACGGCGTAACTCCTTTACGACGTAACTCCTCTCGACGAAACTCCTCAGGTCAACAGTCAACGCTGACTTTGTTTGACCAAGGAGGTTTCGTCGCAATGAATAGAGTTTCCTCGAGATCACAGAGTTTCGTCGTCCATGCCTTAGTGAAATTTTCAGTTTGGAGTTTGTTCACAGAAGATGTGTATGTATATGTTAAATGTCAATTGGATACATGAACTTGTATAAATACATGTCTAAATGCATATGTGATACCATTGTTGCTTATTGTGAACGCTTTCATTTTTAGATGGCACCGAAAGAAGGAAAACATAAGAAACCGACTAAGAAGGAAAACAAGTCGGAAGAGGAGATAATGTCTGAAAAGCGTCATAATCAAATTGCTTTTCTGGATCCCGAGGAAAAGATCGCTGAACTGAAAGACATTACTAAATGGATCAGGGTGTCGCGGATCAATCATGCTGTTACATTCTCAACGCCTGTGTACAAGTCTCTGATTAAAGCCTTCGGGAATCCGCAAGTGTTGTGCAAGTGGATGGAAAGGAAGTTATACAGGGTCGTGTGAATGATTTGGATGTTATAGTCTCTCCGGATATCTTGAACGATGTCTTACAGCTGCAAGATCATCCGGATGCTCCGTATTCTGTACCTATCATGTGTACGCGTGGTTGCTTATTACGAATGAAGTGCACTGGCGACATCTACAGCAATCAGATTAACAAGGGATATCTGCCGTTACGTTACAAGTTTCTGTTGCACGTCCTCATTCAGTGTATCAGCAATAGACGTGCAGGATACGACATGGCAGGAAATGATCTAGTTGGTCTTATGGTGGCGTTGGTGCTAAACAAACCGTTTAGCATCTCAAAGTACATCTTCGCCAATATGAAGGAAAATATGACGAGGACTGGAAGTAGAACAACCGGGAACAAGTTCTGGATGTATCTGCGGTTTCTTCAAATGATCATGAATGTTCAACATCCTGGTCTTCTTAAAGCCGACAACGACATTCTGAAGATAGAGCCGATGATCTTAAATTCTTTAAAGATAATCAAGAGCCTCGCATCCAAGAGATACAAAGAAAGCGATCCTCCAAGAAAGTTAATTGGTGCTCTTGGAAAACCAGATTACGTTGCTCCTGAAGATGATAAATGGCGTCACAATGACAGCCAATCAGTCGATGAAGAGCCTGAGTTGAAGAGAAAAAGGATTGAAAAGTTTGGTCCAGATCCAGTTGATTCAGAGTCTTCTGAAAGTGATAGTGAAGATGTTCCTCAAGCTGTGGTATCTTCAGCTCCTGAAACTCCAACAGTAATTCCTCAAGCTGTTCCACAAAGATCAATGGCTTCTGCAATTAGAGCGACTACATCTCAGCCTAGTTCTGAACGTTAAAGGATATTCTCGGAAATGTCTCAAGATGAAAAGAACAACTTCTTATTCTCTCAACTTGAAGCTGCTGCAAATCGTATACAAAGACAAACTGATTTCATCAGGATCACCAAGAATGATCAACTTAGTCAACAGGTGGAAATAAATACGTTGAAGTCCACTGTTGAACAACAACAAACTGTTATAGGACGCCAACAAGCCGAGATCGATCAACTGAAAGCAGAGAACGCTAGCTTGAAAGCTGCAGAAGAAACTAGAGAGCAAAACAACTCTATACTTCGGAAGTTGGCTGATGATCTTAAAGGCAGATGTGAATTCATGAAATAGTGGTACGACTCTCGTAACACAACTATAGCTAACGGAGTCAAAAAGATCAATGCAGGCTATGAGTTCCTTCGAAAGATCGTTGCTACTCTGTGGGATGATCGATGTAAGCAACAAGAAGTAATGAAGAAAAGGGATGATGATCCTGAAGATCAAGGGAATCCTGATCCTTCTGCTACATCACAACATCCACCAGCCACTACATCTTCTGAAATGATTGTTGTTCAACCGTCAGCGATCGAATCTGCTCAAGGAACCTCCTCTGGAACAGTTGAAGAAATACAACAGATTGAAGGTACATCTTCTGTTCCTAGCAGTGCTGATCTTGCATTGCAAGTTGTTCATCCTATCACTAGAGAACTACTTGAAGAAGGGGAGATTATATCGGATCTTTCACATGAGCAGTTACTCGCTCTAAACGCAATGAAAGAAATTGATGATGCTGAGATTGATAAGATACCGAGTGAGCCTGAGACTACTGATGTTGAAAACATTGAAGAGATTGTTTTTGAGGGAAATGAGAAGTCCGCGTATGTGCGTAAAGACGGGACTGAATTCGCTCCTTTCGATGAAGAATGGTTAAAAGAGAATGTGGACGACATAGATGAGCATTTAAAGAACCGTGATACTTCTGAAAATGCCACAGATGCGTTCTCCGATTGGCTAAATCAGTTCTTATCGAAAGTTTCCAAGCCGGTGCCTGCCAGCACTCAAGTTGATTACTTACAGTTTGAGAAAGCAAAGCCGAATGGAAGAATCCTTTGTTGGATGTTCGTTAAGGAAATACATTGTGTCGCCATCAAAAGGGAATTCGGTATTCAAAACTTCCGATCGTTGCTGAGCATACTATCTTTGCCTTTTTACGATGTTGCAGCATTGACAAAGATTGAGCTCATTAATCGCTCAAACTTCGAAGGCGCAACTTTATTCGAGCGGCTGATAAAGATGAACAAAAAGTCTGGCTGGAAAGACGAGTCGTACAAGCCTCAGTTCCCTATTTATCAGCAGATCAAGTTTACTCTAGATCCAACAACGAACACAGGGCGCTACAAGCTTGTGTATCAGCCCGCGAAAGTCGTATAGATAAAATCCCATTAATGCCGATGCAACAGAACTTTCTCAATGAAATGACATTATGGTGCTACGACTCAGACACTCTTGAAGCGGTGATCGTGTTTAGAGGTGATCGTGAAAATTTCCGGATGTTGGATCCGATGTGGATCGTTAACATGTCCGCGGCCAACATCGACAAATTATATCGACACGACATTTTCTACGAAGACAAGGACGCGCATCAAGCTTTGCGATTCCAGCGCGTTGCTTGCTTCTGCTACTACCGAGGAATTCATGCGGGCAGTTCGTGGTCCGAACAACACTGAATTCGAAGACCGAAGATTAGTAACAGACAAGGGGGAGTTTGTTGGTGCACCTTTTTGTGTCTGTAACTATTCTTTAGTATCGTTGTATTTTGTACGGTCTTTTAACGTTTATCGAGTCTGTATTCGCCGTCGACCAAGTCGGATATCCCCCTATCCACTTGTGTCCGACTAATTTGTCTTGTTTGAAATGTAATGATATATGAGCGATGCATGTTTAAGGGTATTAATGTCATATTTGTGTGTTTGTCTGTTTGTCTGTGTTTGCTGCAAGTCTGTTTGCAGCAAATGTTACAACAGTTGCAGCCCTCGACGAAACCCTAGGTTTCGTCGAGCATGTAACACCCCGTGTTTTCACGAGTGAAAGTCAAAGTCAAGGTCAAGGTCAACGAACGATTTCGCGCGACGTGACTCGTTGAATTGTTTGTATGATATTTAGATTATGTGGTGTAAATGTTGTACATGCAATAATCGAACCATGCTAACCGTATCTCAGTCGACCTACGACTGCGAACGATAGGAAGTAACAATGCGATAAAGTTAATCAAGCTATGCTAATCAAATCGACATCAAATCGTAACTCGAGCTATGTATTTTTACTTGTCGTTATACGTGTGTGTGTGCCTTACGTGCTACTTGTGCATGTTTATTTTATGTTATTTTATGTTGGGATAATCAAGCGAACTCAATCGAACTCGAAGTCTAACTCGAACGTAAACGAACCCGAACCCGAACCCGAATTCCGAGTCGAACCCTACAAGAAGTAGTTGGGACTGAAAGTAATTTGATTAGGAAACCCTATCGAATCGCTCGCAAATCGAAACCGAATCACCATCGCACCAAACTCACCAAAGGAGGTGGCATCCGCACGGATGGCCAATCCGCACGGATTGCCAATCCGCATGGATTGCCAATCCGCACAGATGACCAGTCCGCGCGGATAACCTACCCGGGTGCGTGCCATGCGCACGGCTCACCCTTTCCCTTTTTGGCATCCTATAAATACACGGGTCACTCTCCACTTTTTCCACTTTTGGCAAGTGACGTCCGAACCACACGCATTCTTCACCTTTTCTCAGATTTCTCTCAATCCAGGTAAGATCTTGCACTAATTCTTGTACATCTTTGATTACTACACGATTCTACACATTTCTATCTTTCGAATCTTCCATTTTAACCATGAAATCACCCGGATTTGAGGTATTCTCGGGTGACGTCATCATGGAGTTCATAAGAACTTCAAGCTTGACTTCATTCCACCAAGAATATCTCAGATCTAAACGATTTCTACAAGCTTTTACAATAACTTCACCTAGATCTAAACTTTCTAAGGATAAAAGAGTTGAAAGAAATAAACCTAAGTTCTCTCCTTCTTTTACCCTTAAAACCGGTACGAATCCGATCAGTCCTAGTGTTCTACTCGTCAATAGTGATGCCCTAGTTCTAGATCTGGAGTTCTACCCATAGACAGCTGATTTCGGGGTTAACCGGGACGACCGTTCTGAGTCGCCGACAGGCCGAGTTAGGGTGGTTCCTGACCGGTCTAGTCACGCGGGTGAGAACACAACTCCAAGTGGTCGCCACGTAATCAGAACGTCTCGATAAACGACAACAGAAACCAAGTGTAGACGAACGGAACAACCCGACCAGTTGTCCGCACGGACTAGCTGTCCGCACGGACGGGCCGTACGCACGGACGGGCCGTACGCACGTACAGGTCATACGCACGAGTTGTCACCCGCACGGGTTGTCACCCGCACGGACTACCCTCGGGACCCACTTTCCAGGCGAGGTTTGAGTATCGACGAACGAGCAATCCGGACGGACGACCTCTGAATGGATTACTCTTCGGATCATGAGATACTAAGGCCTTAAAACAAATTCAACCAGTGTTCATCCGCACGGCCAAATCGTCCGCACGGACAGGCTATCCGGACGGATGGTCTCTGCCCGCGCGCACAGACTGTCCGCACGGATCACCCTTGTCCGCACGGACTACCATACGCACGGGCTGTCGTCCGCGCGACCGGCTTGAAAGGTAGAAACACTTAGGTGTTTTCTAAATGCTACAACGAAAACTCCAAAGCACAAGCCATCATACACAAACACATCTTAGGAAGAAACAATCCACTTGAACATTTATCCACACAAGCCATCTAACCGAACGGATAAGTCATCCGCACGTACAACTAGTCCGCACGGGTTGCCACCCGTACGGACAGTCACACGCACGGATAACCTATCCGGATGGAACACCATCCGCACGCATCACCATCCGCACGGATAGGTCATGCGCACGAATGACTTCTAAGCACGGATAACTGATTTGCACGATCAGTCATCCTACCCACTCTCACTCGTACTGTGTTACGCGTCACTTATCGTTACGTTATCGAATCTATTCAGGCTAACCGTACTCACTGTAAAGCGCTCCCTTCAATCCATATCGCTGTGAGTATACTTGAACCCTTTTTGCTTTTAGCACTTTTGGGTGTTACATACATTACAACTATTCAAACTACAACTATCACACTACTCAAGCTATTTTAACGCTTAACCATTAATGCATGTTATACGTGGCTTATGAATGCTTGTTTGTTATGTTTACACATGGAATGCTGTCTACCTGCCTTAGCAACGATAGTACTATAGTTTGGACTCAGCACCCGTTCACACGGGGGTTGTTAAGGATCTTTTACTTGCATGGATTACAGTGGTAATCGTGTATTGCGAACTGCCTCGGGCAGTCAACCCGCAGTCATTGGTATCGATGGATCTATGTCGATAACTAACGTGCTTCATTTCTCTATGTGTACGTGCTGGTTATGCGTAAACGAATTCGAACTCTATATGCTATTATCAAACTTGTATGCTCACCTTTACATTTTATGTATTGACATTATTTTAACGTATGTGACAGGTGCCTAGGTTGTTTATATGCTCCTCGGGCTGTGATGAAATCGAAGCTAGGAACTGGAGTCCTAGAAACCAACAAATAAATTGTTATGTTTAAATCTGAGTCGTCGGAACAGAATATTTGTTTAGTTTTTGTCTGTAATAATTTGTTTTGCTATTTGAGACATGGTATGGGACATGTTAACTTAAATTGAATGGTAATGATAGTTGTTATGGAAACTTCTGGACAATCTGTTTCGCTCAGTGCCGCGCCCCGATGATTCCGCCATCGGTTGGGGTGTGACAGATTGGTATCAGAGCCATAACTATAGGGAATTAGGCAAGACTCGACCTAGTCCGGGTCGAAGTCTTAGAGACCTAGACTATAGTTAAGAACCAACAGACCAACTCACGCGTATGCGTAAACTCGTTGCTATCACTCACTCTTTTATATCATTGCACTCGAAATTTTCAAGTTGTGAACAGGTAATAAGGTCGAGAATAGGTGTGAAAACCGAAAACTCTCGACTAAGGTTGCCTAATCATCTTGCGTTTTAGCTACAGACGAGGAGAATCATACCAAATCAGGAGTGAAATCCATATTTTGATGAATAATCTCCTCAAAAAAAAAAAAAAAAATTTTTATCAAAAACGAGGACGGAAGTTGCAAGATAGGGGTGAAACCCTAACCTTGACGACTCGTCCCGCTTTTATACAAACTCCACCAAAGTTCGATGGGCCCCAACGATCTAAAGACACAACCTAACCAAAGGGAATTGCGCCAACGCCCAAGAATCGAGGCAAAGGCATAGTCCTGAAGGTCGTTGTGCAGGATCCTTGCGAACAGTCGAGCTACCTTGGTTAGTCGAAGTCTGTTAGCCGCAGACAATCTACCTTCGATTTATCGATCTTTATGAAAAATTTTAATATATTTTTTCTGTTATTTGTTAACGTTTTGAGATACTATCGGTTTCGACCCAACCCTATTGCTTCTGCTAAAACACAAAACCCACACAACTCATCGCTAGCGAATCAGCAATAAAGGCAGTCAAAATGGTTCGTATGCTCGTAGGTGCTTTTAGTAACTAAGTATATGTGTTTCTAGCTGTTATGCTTATGTGATTAGGAATATTGTGATTATGTGATTATGTGATTTTGTGCAACTCTGTGATTTTGTGACTATATGCGTTTACATGGTACGTGTTACTGAGCTTTAGTAGTAGTAGACGTGTGAGGTGAGATTCGAATACATGTGTTGAGTTCCATGGCGATGTCTATTGCAGACAATGTCGTCTGGATCCCGTCATCCACTCTCTCGCCAGGAGAAGAGAGACAGACGTCTTGCTTCCATCGTCGCGAAAGCGGTAGCAAAGGCTGTGAGCGATGTCTGCGAGAATGCCAGCAAATCATCCGAGGAATCGAGGACTGAGGGTCCTAGAGCTGCCGCGAGACCTTTCAGTTTCAAACAATTCAAGTCATGTGGGCCGAAAGAATTCACAGGCGAAGGAGGTCCTACTGCTCTATTCCACTGGTTTGACTCTATCAAGGTTACTCTGCGACAAAGTGGTTGCCCTGATGACCTTCGAACTCTGAACGCTACCGGCGTCTTTCAGTCCCGTGCTTTGGACTGGTGGACGGCCGAGAGGAACAAGAGAGGGAATGATGCAGCTTACGGTTTGTCGTGGGATGAACTCAAAGAAGTCATGCTGGAGGAATTCTGCCCTCCTCATGAGCGTCAAAAGCTTGAAGATGAATTTTGGCATATACATCAGAAGGATGGAGACAATGCTGGCCTTACTGCTCGCTTCAAACAGCTCAGCATTATCTGTCCTGACCGACTGCGTCGCTGATTTCGTGCAAGCGGCTAAGACTACCACGATCGAAGAAACCTATCTGCTGGCCGCTGAGATCAATGACAAAAGGGTCAAGGCTGGGGTGTGGGATAAGACCTCCAAGCATCTGCATCAAGCCACTGCAACTGCACCAACTGCTGAACCCACGTCGTCAAGCAACAAGCGAAAGAACAAGAGAAAGAACAGCTCCACCAACAAGAACTGTGCGATTACTGTTGCACCGATTCAAGTTGTACCTGCTGAACAGCGTCAAGTAGTGGCGCCTGTGGCCAATGCACCGCCTGCAAAGCGTGCATATACTGGACCACACCCACTCTGCCCTACTTGCACCTATCATCATCCGACTGCTATTCAATGCCGCTTCTGTGCTCATTGCAACGTCTACGGCCACTTTACTGCCAACTGCCGTATTCGTCAAGCTCCTGCCAATCAAGCCCTACTCGCTGCCCCACAGGGTCAACAAGCTCCTCCGGCACCCGCAGTCAAAGCCAGAGCATGCTTCACATGTGGCGACCCGAACCATTTCGCCAGCATGTGCCCGAACAGGGTAGTGAAACAAGAACCCCAGCAGCAACAGCAGCAACCACAGCAGCAACAACAACAGCAGCAGCAACAGGCCGCACGAGCCAGAACTTTCAATCTCAATGTGCGTCAAGCCCAGGCCGACAACAACGTGGTCAATGGTACGTTCCTTGTGAATGGTATTTATGCTTCATGTTTGTTTGATACTGGAGCTTATAATTGCTTTGTGTCACTCGAGTTTGAGAAACTCCTTAGTCGTAAGCGTTCCCGACTCTCCTCTGCATTCGATGTTGAAGTCGCTACCGGAAGAACCGTCGCTGTAAACTCCGTTATTCGTGATTGCACTCTCGAGCTCAACAATCACATCTTCTCAATCGATCTCATTCCAATGCAACTAGGAAGCTTTGATGTCATAGTAGGCATGGACTTTCTTCGCGAAAACCATGCCGAAGTTGTGTGCTTCGACAAAATGATTCATTTCTCGCTCGCAACCGGAGATTCATTGTGTGTTTATGGTGATACAACTTCGAAGGGTCTCAAGCTTATGTCATGCCTACAGGCTAGCAAGTATCTCCGTAAGGAATACAGGGCTTTCTTGGCTCATGTCGTAGCAGCGGAGAAGGAAAAGAAAGAGAAGTAGGAAGTGAAAGACGTTCCTGTGGCTCGAGAATTTCCTCAAGTTTTTCCAGAGGATCTTCCTGGACTACCTCCGAAGCGTGATATTGATTTTCGCATTGATCTCATTCCTGGAGCCAATCCTATCGCCAGAGCTCCCTATCGACTCGCGCCGTCCGAGATACGCGAACTCTCAACCCAACTCCAGGAATTGCTCGAAAAAGGCTTTATTCGTCCGAGCACCTCTCCTTGGGGCGCACCAGTCCTTTTCGTCAAAAAGAAGGATGGGTCGTTCCGGATGTGCATCGACTACCGGGAATTGAATAAGTTGACTATCAAGAACCGCTATCCTCTGCCTCGAATCGACGATTTGTTTGATCAGCTACAAGGCGCTACGTGCTTCTCGAAGATCGATCTGCGTTCAGGATATCATCAGCTGCGTATACAGGAGGAAGATATACCCAAAACCGCGTTTCGCACTCGATACGGCCATTACGAATTCGTCGTCATGCCTTTTGGCCTAACCAATGCACCAGCGGTTTTCATGGATCTGATGAATCGAGTGTGTAAACCGTATCTTGACCGTTTCGTCATCGTGTTCATCGACGATGTCTTGATCTATTCCAAAACGAGAGCCGAACACGCGCAACATCTACGTTTGGTTCTCGAGTTACTCCAGGGGAACCCACTCTACGCCAAATTCTCCGAGTGCGAATTTTGGTTGGGGGAGGTTCAGTTTCTGGGTCACATCGTGAATAGTCAGGGTATTCTTGTCGATCCTGCGAAGATTGAAGCTGTTAAGAGCTGGGTTACGCCTAAGAACCCGACTGAAGTCCGCTCCTTTCTTGGACTAGCGGGCTATTATCGACGATTTATCGAAGGATTCTCGAAGATTGCAGTACCACTCACTTCTCTCACTCATAAGGACCAGCCTTTTGTCTGGGGAACCAAACAAGAGTCTGCCTTTCGATCCCTCAAGTACATGCTTTGCAATGCTCCCGTTCTCACTCTACCCGACGGGAACGATAATTTCATTGTCTACTGTGATGCTTCTAACCTTGGTCTCGGTTGTGTCTTAATGCAACGAGACAAGGTTATAGCTTACGCATCTCGTCAGCTCAAAATCCACGAGAAGAACTATACAACCCACGATCTCGAGCTAGGCGCAGTTGTTTTTGCATTAAAGATTTGGCGACACTACCTGTACGGTACCAAGTGTACGATCTTCACCGATCATAAGAGCCTACAGCACATCTTTAATCAGAGGGAACTGAATATGCGTCAACGCCGATGGGTAGAACTTCTCAACGATTACGACTGTGAGATTCGTTATCACCCAGGCAAGGCAAATGTTGTTGCCGACGCACTTAGCAGACGGAGCTATCTGCTCAGCACTCGAAATGTTCAAGCCCAGCACAACCTCGAAGCTCTCATTCGCGACGCCCAACATGCGTGTTTCAACGAACGCACCTTGAAGAGAGAAAGAATCTACCACGATGGAGCCCAGCTTGTGAGCAAATCAAATGGGATATTCCACTTCTTAGACCGAATTTGGATTCCCAAGCGAACCGACCTGCGGCAGATTATCATGGATGAAGCCCACAAATCCCGATACTCTATTCATCCTGGTGCTGACAAAATGTACCATGACCTTCGCTATAGGTACTGGTGGCCGGGTATGAAACGGGATATCGCCCTCTACGTCGGAAAATGCCTAACCTGTGCTAGGGTCAAGGCTGAACATCAAAGACCCTCTGGCTTGCTCGAACAACCTCCAATCCCCATGTGGAAGTGGGAGAGTATAGCTATGGATTTCGTAACCAAGCTTCCAACCACGTCATCAGGTCACGACAGCATTTGGGTTGTTGTTGACCGTTTGACTAAATCAGCCCATTTTCTGCCAATACGAGAAGACTACAAGGTCGAACGATTAGCCCGAATCTACACCGACGAGATCATTTGTCGACATGGCACGCCTCGTGACATCATCTCTGATCGTGATGCTCGGTTCACTTCACGATTGTGGGAAACGTTTCAAACGGCACTCGGTACAACGCTAAATCTAAGTACTGCGTTCCACCCACAAACCGACGGTCAGACTGAAAGAACGATTCGTACACTTGAAGACATGCTCCGTTCGTGTGTTCTAGACTTCGGAGGTAATTGGGATAAACACCTTCGGTTAGTCGAATTCTCATACAACAACAGCTACCAGGCTAGCATCCAGATGGCACCTTTCGAGGCCTTATACGGAAGAAGATGTCGATCGCCTATTGTGTGGCACGAGATCGGTCACTCGCAACTAACCGGTCCGGAGCTGCTGCAAGAGACGACAGACAAAATTTTACAAATTCGAGACAATCTAGCGAAAGCTCGGGATAGACAGAAAGTTCTCGCCGATAAAAAGCGCAAGCACCGTGAATATGGCGTTGGTGACTACGTACTCCTAAAGGTATCACCTTGGAAGGGTGTAGTCCGATTCGGCAAAAAGGGAAAACTCGCGCCTCGATATGTTGGGCCTTTCAAGATTCTGGAAAGGATCGGAAAAGTCGCCTACAGACTCGAATTACCGGAAGAACTTAGCAATGTCCATCCGACTTTCCACGTGTCAAACCTCCGAAAGTGCATCGCCGACCACGACTTACATGTTCCTCTAGACGATCTGCAAGTGAACGAAACATTACACTTCGTGGAAAAGCCAGTCGAGATCATGGATCGCCAAACCAAAGAACTCAGGCGCTCACGCATTCCTATTGTGAAGGTCCGATGGGAAGGTAAACGAGGCGCAGAGTTCACTTGGGAACTCGAAGGCGACATGAAGGCAAAGTATCCACAGCTGTTTAACGATTGAGTAATGTCCGAATTAGAAAGGCAAGGTGGCATACTTGTAAATAGGGGCTAGAGAGAGAAAGTAGAGAGAAAATGGCAAAACGTGATTCTCGATAATGTACACGACACCATATCAAATGAATCACGATTAAAATTGTACGTTTTTGTCTGTTCGATCTCACTCATGCACGGATTCCGCACGTCGTATGAGTCGGATCGCAATCGAATCGAATTCAAACCAGAACCTACAATAATCAAGGTTTTGAAAGAAAAAGGAAAAGATTTTGAAAGAAAAAGAAAAAGGTTTTGAAAGAAAAAGAAAACGGTTTTGATTTCTTTCAAACGGCTTTGAATTGAAATCTAAAACTGCATGGACTTTTAGATTAAATGTTTTCGCATATCATATCCGAAAATTATCAATTTTTAACCATAAAATCCTGATTAATTTGACAATTTTCAATGGTCCAAACGAAGAACTCTCACACGTGATCCACGAACTAGTTACAGTTTCAGCTTAAATTTCGGGACGAAATTTCCTAAACAAGGGGAGGCTGTAACACCCCGTGTTTTCACGAGTGAAAGTCAAAGTCAAGGTCAAGGTCAACGACCGATTTCGCGCGACGTGACTCGTAGAATTGTTTGTATGATATTTAGATTATGTGGAGTAAATGTTGTACATGCAATAATCGAACCATGCTAACCGTATCTCAGTCGACCTACGACTGCGAACGATAGGAAGTAACAATGCGATAAAGTTAATCAAGCTATGCTAATCAAATCGACATCAAATCGTAACTGGAGCTATGTATTTTTACTTGTCGTTATACGTGTGTGTGTGCCTTACGTGCTACTTGTGCATGTTTATTTTATGTTATTTTATGTTGGGATAATCAAGCGAACTCAATCGAACTCGAAGTCTAACTCGAACGTAAACGAACCCGAACCCGAATTCCGAGTCGAACCCTACAAGAAGTAGTTGGGACTGAAAGTAATTTGATTAGGAAACCCTATCGAATCGCTCGCAAATCGAAACCGAATCACCATCGCACCAAACTCACCAAAGGAGGTGGCATCCGCATGGATGGCCAATCCGCACGGATTGCCAATCCGCACGGATGACCAGTCCGCGCGGATAACCTACCCGGGTGCGTGCCATGCGCACGGCTCACCCTTTCCCTTTTTGGCATCCTATAAATACACGGGTCACTCTCCACTTTTTCCACTTTTGGCAAGTGACGTCCGAACCACACGCATTCTTCACCTTTTCTCAGATTTCTCTCAATCCAGGTAAGATCTTGCACTAATTCTTGTACATCTTTGATTACTACACGATTCTACACATTTCTATCTTTCGAATCTTCCATTTTAACCATGAAATCACCCGGATTTGAGGTATTCTCGGGTGACGTCATCATGGAGTTCATAAGAACTTCAAGCTTGACTTCATTCCACCAAGAATATCTCAGATCTAAACGATTTCTACAAGCTTTTACAATAACTTCACCTAGATCTAAACTTTCTAAGGATAAAAGAGTTGAAAGAAATAAACCTAAGTTCTCTCCTTCTTTTACACTTAAAACCGGTACGAATCCGATCAGTCCTAGTGTTCTACTCGTCAATAGTGATGCCCTAGTTCTAGATCTGGAGTTCTACCCATAGACAGCTGATTTCGGGGTTAACCGGGACGACCGTTCTGAGTCGCCGACAGGCCGAGTTAGGGTGGTTCCTGACCGGTCTAGTCACGCGGGTGAGAACACAACTCCAAGTGGTCGCCACGTAATCAGAACGTCTCGATAAACGACAACAGAAACCAAGTGTAGACGAACGGAACAACCCGACCAGTTGTCCGCACGGACTAGCTGTCCGCACGGACGGGCCGTACGCACGTACATGTCATACGCACGGGTTGTCACCCGCACGGACTACCCTCGGGACCCACTTTCCAGGCGAGGTTTGAGTATCGACGAACGAGCAATCCGGACGGACGACCTCTGAATGGATTACTCTTCGGATCATGAGATACTAAGGCCTTAAAACAAATTCAACCAGTGTTCATCCGCACGGCCAAGTCGTCCGCACGGACAGGCTATCCGGACGGATGGTCTCTGCCCGCGCGCACAGACTGTCCGCACGGATCACCCTTGTCCGCACGGACTGTCGTCCGCGCGACCGGCTTGAAAGGTAGAAACACTTAGGTGTTTTCTAAATGCTACAACGAAAACTCCAAAGCACAAGCCATCATACACAAACACATCTTAGGAAGAAACAACCCACTTGAACATTTATCCACACAAGCCATCTAACCGAACGGATAAGTCGTCCGCACGTACAACTAGTCCGCACGGGTTGCCACCCGTACGGACAGTCACACGCACGGATAACCTATCCGGATGGAACACCATCCGCACGCATCACCATCCGCACGGATAGGTCATGCGCACGAATGACTTCTAAGCACGGATAACTGATCCGCACGATCAGTCATCCTACCCACTCTCACTCGTACTGTGTTACGCGTCACTTATCGTTACGTTATCGAATCTATTCAGGCTAACCGTACTCACTGTAAAGCGCTCCCTTCAATCCATATCGCTGTGAGTATACTCGAACCCTTTTTGCTTTTAGCACTTTTGGGTGTTACATACGTTACAACTATTCAAACTACAACTATCACACTACTCAAGCTATTTTAACGCTTAACCATTAATGCATGTTATACGTGGCTTATGAATGCTTGTTTGTTATGTTTACACATGGAATGCTGTCTACCTGCCTTAGCAACGATAGTACTATAGTTTGGACTCAGCACCCGTTCACACGGGGGTTGTTAAGGATCTTTTACTTGCATGGATTACAGTGGTAATCGTGTATTGCGAACTGCCTCGGGCAGTCAACCCGCAGTCATTGGTATCGATGGATCTATGTCGATAACTAACGTGCTTCATTTCTCTATGTGTATGTGCTGGTTATGCGTAAACGAATTCGAACTCTATATGCTATTATCAAACTTGTATGCTCACCTTTACATTTTATGTATTGACATTATTTTAACGTATGTGACAGGTGCCTAGGTTGTTTATATGCTCCTCGGGCTGTGATGAAATCGAAGCTAGGAACTGGAGTCCTAGAAACCAACAAATAAATTGTTATGTTTAAATCTGAGTCGTCGGAACAGAATATTTGTTTAGTTTTTGTCTGTAATAATTTGTTTTGCTATTTGAGACATGGTATAGGACATGTTAACTTAAATTGAATGGTAATGATAGTTGTTATGGAAACTTCTGGACAATCTGTTTCGCTCAGTGCCGCGCCCCGATGATTCCGTCATCGGTTGGGGTGTGACAGAGCAGTACATGACGAAACCCTCCCTATGCCCAATTCAGAAGGTTTCGTACTGTTAGGTTTCTTCAGGCCCAATGTCAGGCCCAATGATGTTTCATCGAGCCCACATATGGTTTCGTCGATGTTAGGGCCCAGGCTGCTATATAAACACTTTCTAGTTTCATTATGAAACCAGATGAGAGCATACCCTGAGAGTTATTCTGTAAAACTGTGTGTGTATCAGTTGTTCTTGGTTCTCATCCCATTTAATCAATAGATTGCGTTTCATTGGTTATATTGCGTGTCTGTTATTAACTGTGTTTGATTTGGCATCGTTACGGGGATTCCGCACCCGTGACATTGTTTGTTTTAAACAAGGGTTTGGTTTTCGTTATCGATCCTCAGATTTCAGGACCTACAAGTGGTATCTGAGCATTGGCTCTTATCCTTGTTTAAAATCAAACATAATTGGATTTTTATCAAGTATTGGAAACTGTTGTTTATGATTTTCTGGAAATCTTGTTCTTGAAAAACTCATATTTTCTGGAAAAAGTGCTTAAAATCTGTTTGTATCTTGCTTATTTGCCAAAGTTTTGTTAAAAACCTTTGTTACATTGCTTGTTCAGAAGATAAAAACTGGGTTTTTCAGTAAAAGTTTGTGCGGATTCGCGTTTCGGAAAATTGTTCAGGTGACCGGAAGTTCATATAATCTGGGTTGTATCTTCATATCTTCATAAAACATTCAAACTGTTCTTGTGATATTCCTTGAATTTAGAATTAAAAGAAATTGATAAAAGATTTAACTTGATTAAATTTTATTCACCATACTGTTAGGTGAAACAGGCATGTTCTGTGTTGAAAAGTTTGTACTGTGTCAGTAAAGAGATAAGATTTAAGTTGAAAAATTCTACAAACTCTCACCCACTTGTCTGAACCTTATCCCGACGAAATCATTACCCGACGAAACCCTTTTAAGTTTCGTCACAAGGATTTTCGACGAAACTCTTATAGTTTCGTCATAATCACCTCGACGAAAACCCCTAGTTTTCGTCAAAATCACTTCGACGAAACCTCAGAGTTTCGTAGAAGGAGTTTCGTCGAGATCTGCTGTCAATTTTAAACAGAGGACTTGCAAAAGTGTTCTAACTTTGTGTTTTCAAGTGTTTAATCAGGTACAGTTGTTCTGATATCAAATATGAGTAGTACAAGTCCGTGGGATTGGAGTACGGACCCACGACCAGGTCAAGATCAGACTTCGACGGCCGCATGGTTAATGAATGTCATGCCTCAACAATCAATAAGTGCAAGTCAATGGGCATTGGTGTCGAATCAAAATCAAAGCATTCAAAATCTATTGCTTAGTGAGAGTGAGACGGGTAGCAACAATCGCCCGCCAAAGTTAAATCACATGAACGACTATCCATCATGGAAGGGTCGTTTCCATAATTACGTTCAAGGGCAAAATACAGAATTATGGACGTGTTTCACCTCTCCATTTAGTCAAGCTCTTGAAGAAGCAGGATCAAATGCGACAACTTTCAATAATATGCAAGAAGCCGACAAAAAGGCATATGATCTGGAGAAGAAGGCGTTTGCTATTCTACCACAAGCTCTTCACAAAGACATCTATCATCAACTCAGCTATTGTACCAGCACGAAAGTTTATGGGATGCATTGGTAGCGAGAGGAGAAGGAAATGCAGCTACTAGAAAGACATGCCATGATTTATTGAAGAAAGAGTTTGAATCATTTCAATTCTTGGAGAATGAAACCCTAAATGATATGACTTCTCGTTTTTATCATTTGATTAGTGAAATGTGTTCTTATAATGTTACTGCAACTCATCCAGAAATGATTGCACGGTTTGCTGATGGTTGACGGGTGGTCCGTAGGACAACCCTTAAGTACCTTAAAAAGATTAAAATCCCATGCTTTACACGTTTAATTGTTTGAACTTGGTAACTACTAATTGTTTGGACGTGCAGGTGTAAATGGAGCTTAAAAGGGAAAGAATTTGGAGCATCAATAAAAAATCAATTTTTGGAATTGAAGAATTAAGAGGATAGCATGATAGAGGATGAAATTACGAGAACGTAGGCGAAAACGGTGAAGAAAACGGAGTTGAAACGAAAAAGTTATGCTGAAAACAAGTTTTCAGCATTTCTTGCCGTAAATCAGGAGAGAAGGGCCGTAAAGCAAAGCTGCTAGCCGTAACCTACGGCTGGGAGCCGTAGGTTACGGCTCCGACTGAACTCAAACATGTAACTCCTTCATTAAATTGCCATTTTTATGGAATTTATGGGGACTTATGATTGGGGATCGGTTACAACCTGGAAAAAACGAGTTCTTGAGTATATTTAGAGACTTGGAGTGGAGAGAACATTATCTTATCATCTATCTTTCATCTAGTTTTGTTGGTGATCTTGATGAACAATAATATCGTTGTTATGATGTTGATTCGAGCCATGTGTGGCTAAACACTTTATGATCGTCTTAGATTGAAGGTTTGCTTGAGACATTTTGTATTTGATTTCCTAATTTCTAGAATAGCAATCCTTATCTTTATGGTTGGTTTGTTATGGTGTGTGATTGTTTGTTAGTAACTTGTTAATTCTTATGTTAATCTAGTTTGAAACCATACGTTCTTGGTGCCGTTGGCAATCGAGATATCATGGGTAGAATTAGGATTGGGTAAGGGTTGATTGATCATCGGGTAACAACCTCACGTTCTAGGAATCTGAGTACTTAGTTCCCTTTCATCACTGCAAGTAATCACACATGAGCTATGTCTATGTAGTTCTTTCTAGTGGATGATAGTACAATTGTTGAAGCAAACCGGAAATCTAGGATGGTCATTTGTCTCTAATTTGCTTACAACCAAACTTTTCTCTTGCAATTTATTTAGTTTAATTTTAATCTAAAACCAATTCAATCACATAAACTCTCGAATCTTAGTTCTTTTGCAATTAGATTAATTTAGTTAATTTAGATAAACTTTGAAATAACACACTTTCCACAAACTCCCTGTGTTCGATACCCACTTACCACTATCTATTTAGTAGTAATTGGATTAAATTTGATTGTGACCACAAACTCCATGTGTTCAATTGACATTCATGTTATCATTCCACTAGAAAGAACTACATAGACATAGTTCATGTGTGACTACTTGCAGTGATGAAAGGGAACTAAGTACTCAGATTCCTAGAACGTGAGGTTGTTACCCGATGATCAATCAACCCTTACCCAAGCCTAACTATACCCATGATATCTCGATTGCCAATGGCACCAAGAACGTATGGTTTCTAATTAGTTTAATGCAAGAATTAACAAGTTACTAACAAGCAATCACACACCATAACAAACAAACCATTAAGATAAAGATTGTTATTCTAGAAATAATGAAATCAAACAAGAAATGTCTAAAGTAAACCTTCAATCCAGGAGGATCACAAATGTTTAGCCACACATGGCTTGAAGCAACATCATAACAAAAGTAATATTGTTCATCAAGATCAAAGAAAATTAACTTATGATTCCAATGTGTTCTTCACACCAAAAAGTCCCAAAAGAACTCCCCAAACTCGTTCACAAGTGAAGCATAACCGATTGGCAATGATAAGTCCCCATAAATTCCCACAAATTGGCCATTAAATGAGGAGTTACACTTTTTGGATCAGTCGGAGCCGTAAGCTACGCCTCACAGCCGTAGCTTACGGCAAGCAGTGAGTCTTACGGCCAGGAGCTCCTGTCTTACGGCTGGCAATGTTGAAAACTTGTTTTCAGCATAACTTTTTCGTTTCAACTCCGTTTTCTTCACCGTTTTCGCCTACGTTCTCGTAATTTCGTCCTCTATCATGCTATCCTCTTAATTTTTCAATTCTAATAAATTATTTTCTTCATGTATTCTCCATCTTTCAATCTCTAATCCAACCGCGCCTATTCCGAAGCTTCATTTCCACACTTTTAAGCTCCGAATGTACCTGAAACATAAGCAATCGTAGTTATCTAATTCAAGATAATTACACAATTAAATGAGGGATAAACTTGTCTTTTAACATCATAAAGGGTTGTCCTACGGACCACCCGTCAATGGTCTACCTCCTAAATGGAGTCCATTCATTGAGCTTCTAAAGCATACGGGCGCTCTTGATACGGTCAATATCTATGAATTCATTCAGAAGTTGGAGCACAAGAACGAAGAGGAAATTCGGAAAGCTAAAAGGATTGCAGCTCCTCAAAACACAGAAATGTATTTGCTTGGTTTTGCTCCTTCAGCTAGTTCTAGTTCCGTTCAGCAACCGAAGCTTCAAACGGCGTTTGTATCCAATACAAGCTCATCTCCGTTTCCACAGTCAGCTCCTCAACTGGTTTTCGATCCAAGTGTTTATCATCCGCCAGCGCATATGATTGCTCAAGCTCATGCTTTCTCAAAACCTCAATTCGATGCAAGTGCATGGCTTCCAACACCCCAACCTCCACCTCAAGTTACCACTACTCAACTCCAACCTCAAGCCCAACCACAACAAACCCTATGGTTCAAACCCTAGACCTTACGAGTCATAACCAGAGAATATGTACGAGCCGTAAAAACACGTCGGCGGCGACGACAGCAACATCAGATCAAGATCTCTCGTCCAGCTCTTTCTCCCTCTCCTGTGATAACCGTGCGAACCGTGTATTTAACTGAACCTTTGGCTCTGGTACCACTTGTTAGGGGTATCGAATCAGAGTAGGCCCGAGCGGAAGCAGAACAAACACACACACTAGCAGAAAATAAAAACACGAGAATTTACGTGGTTCGATCAAGGTGACCTACGTCCACGGGTTGCAACTAGGGTTTTACTTTATTAGATGCTTACATCTGTTTTCAGAATGATACAGACTACAATTACATCATAGGTATTTATAGAACAAGATTAAGGTTTCCTACTTGGCCAACAAGTTAACCCTAATTAGGGCCGGCTACCCTAAAGCCTACGAACCCAACATCATCATCACAAGAGATAATCTATAGCCTGATTTTGTTTGAAAGAAGAAAAATTCCATTGAAGGTTTTAAATGTTTTATTTAGCATGTGTTAGAAGTTATTCCCTAATCAGCACCCATAGAGATTTAATGGGTGTGAGGGTTAAAGGATTTGGAAGTTGGTTTGTTGGAGTTTTTCATCCAGCTTACAAAAAAACGATGTAGTTTAGATGACTTATAGGGTTAGTTCCTTTAGACTATTCTAGCGCTCAAGTAAGCCGAAAACATACAAGTTAGTAGAAAAAAGGTTTTCAAAATGCTATTTCAAAGTTTTAGACAAGACATCTTGCTTTATATGCATAGGGTTAGTTCCTTGTAAAAGTTAGGGCATTTACTATCCCCTATATAAGGAAAATTCCAACCAAATCCTTCAATCAGTGGAATTCACAATCCTTATATCCTTACCATTTTCCACATCTCCACCGTCTTGTGCACAAGATTAATGATTAGTTGTTATCACTCTTCCCATGTGAAGAAAGAGAGTATCTAAGGTCCGGTAGACAAAGCATCTTAATAGTATGTCACAACAATATTAATACTCACCGAACGTTCTCAATGGACTTGAAATATAAGAAACCTAAAACTAAAACACTAAAAATAAAGAAAACTAAAAAATAAAAAGAGAAAAATGCCCGGATAATCCCTGTGGTTTCGACTTTTTTCACCTATAGTCCCAACTTTCTAAAACTACCTGAATAGTCCCCAAGTTTTCATTTTTTGTTCCCGGATAGTCCCTGGGTCTAACTTCAGTTACTTTTCTCTGTTAAAATGATGTGAAATGACAAAAATATCCTTTCCTTAAAAGGCCAAACCATAGGGACTATCCGGGCATCTTCTTCATTTTTATTTATAAAACCCCACCACCACACTTCATCTTCAACCTCCACCCACCATCACCCTCCTCCACCCTCCACCATCACCGCCACAGTCCTCAAGGTTTGACATTTTCTTCTTAATCATGAATCTAATCTAACCATTCACCATTATTTGTATCTATCGAGAAAAGTAAACTCCATCAACTGACCCACCGGCACCGCCGCGATTCACTAATCGCCACCGTCCCATGGATCTTTCTGTTGCCGCTACCACCGCCGTTGACCCCGAACCCGACGACCGCCACCTCCCCCTCCACAACCTCTCCAACCTCCACTCACGCCTTTCCACCACCCGCCACATCCTCTCCACTTCCCTCACCACGAACACCCTCATCTCCACCGCTCAGATGTCCACCATCTCCTCCGAGATCACCGCCGCCATCACCGGCGCCATCGTCAACGCCACCGCCCTAATCTCCGTTACCACAAATTCAACCCAATCGGATCTCAATCTCACCAATTCCACCACTTTCACTGACCTAGGGTTTCAGTTTCCGGAAACAGAGGCGATTGAACAACAAATCGAACAACAAACTGAACAAGATGATCATCTGGATATTGTGGAACTTAATGTCGTTGAATTCACCGCCTTTCCTTCTCTCTCTGTGTCTTTCTCTCTGTCACAGACAGCGGCTACCGCCATTGTTACTCGTTCTCTGCCTCCTTCCCTCTTCTTACAATGTCGCTGCCGCACGCCACCACCATCTGGTGGTGGCAGCCGTTTAATTCCGTAACAGTGGGGGATGTGTCGGCTGATGGGTGTTTATCGGAAAAAGGGGAGCCGGTCGTCGGCCAGTTATTCATCGGAGGAAGAGGGGTGAAGCAGGAGGTGTATGTGAGGGTGTTGAAAGGACTGTGGCGGTGATGGTGGAGGGTGGAGGAGGGTGATGGTGGGTGGAGGTTGAAGATGAAGTGTGGTGGTGGGGTTTTATAAATAAAAATGAAGAAGATGCCCGGATAGTCCCTATGGTTTGGCCTTTTAAGGAAAGGGTATTTTTGTCATTTCACATCATTTTAACAGAGAAAAGTAACTGAAGTTAGACCCAGGGACTATCCGGGAACAAAAAATGAAAACTTGGGGACTATTCAGGTAGTTTTAGAAAGTTGGGGACTATATGTGAAAAAAGGCGAAACCACAGGGACTATCCGGGCATTTTTCTCAAATAAAAATAATAAAACACTAAACGTAAGTGAAAACTAAAAATAAAAATAATAATGTGCAAAAAAAAATGAAGAAAGGAAGAAACAAAAAGGTCAATAAGATAACCACATAACTTGCTAATTGTAATCAGCGTAGAGCAACTGAAAACATACATAAAATAAGCTTGAAAACGAATTATATTTGTCACATATTTTCGAAGAAAATTTACGTTGAATCGTAAACCAACTTAAATTTATACCGACACGTGCATAAAAATAAGCACGTAAGAAAATAGTTATGGCGTGTTTGGCGGTGTCGAAACATAAAATGACTCGAATTTATAGCGTTTAATGAAAACGTATTATATTTTACTCGACGTGTTTCCGAACAAAATTTACGTTAAAACGTAGACTATTTGAACACATACATAAAAATAAGCATGAAAACATATTATATTTTACCTGACTCGTTTATAGAAAAAAGAATACATCAAAACGTAGACCAACAGAAAATGTACATAATGATAAGCATAAAGAATATATTATATTTGACCCTACTTATTAATGGGAAAAAATTACGTCTAAACGTAAATTAATTTAAATTTATAGAAACACGTAAAAAGCTTAATTACAAAATTTTTTGGAGGTTAAGAGGTTGAAATTGTTAACACTGTGAAGGGGTATGGTCCCAAATCTCGCACCGAAGTAGTCGCGAGTGACCATCACCCTTATCAAACACCTCCACCAGCAAGAACTTATCTGCGTCATTGCGGGCATGCGCGAACGCAGTCAGCGATTCCAGTCGGTCAAGTGATAAGAAGACTTACCTTGTGTACGAAAACGGATGTTTTCGTCATAACAAGGGATCAGATAACAACTGCAGTTACCGCACATAGCGATGCTGCTTAGCACCGCATCCTATACACATTTTCGTCAGAGCAAGGGACGCGGAAACAACCGCGGTTACCGCAGATAGCTATCTGGCCCAGCACCGCATCCTATTGACGACGCAAGTGGGACTGACACCTTGACTTAGGTGGCCAAAACAGCAAGTGGCACTGATAGTAGTCATCTGTCAGCCCACACGTAAGCAATGCTGGCACACAGGCTGACAGCCACAGTGGGACGTGGCGTCACCTCCATGACCTACGCGCCGACATACCTACAAGGGGCTGCGTGTTGTCAGTCTAGCCACTCAATTACTCTCCTTCACTCTTCGGCTATATATACCCATCGCGGACCAGGTTTGAGGTATCGCTTATCAACTCTTTCACTCTTACTACTATCACACACTTTGCTCTCAAGCAAATTACTGATTCTCACACCGGAGAGTGGTAACAAGGAGCACCACCCACCCCATCCTCCTTGTTACGAGTCACGGTGTGTTTTCCTTGTGCATGAGACATATCAGCGGACGATCCAGCCACCGATCCTCGAAAAGAAGTGATTAACCCTACTTGACGCGCCAGTGAATTAACCTTTCTTTGTTAACCACTATTTTATCATTGGCGCCCACCGCTACTCTTAGCACTTATTTCCATCTCTCTTTCTTGAAAATCATTTCTGATCGTCAAAACAATGCTACTGGTGAGAACTTTTCACAGTACGCCTCAGTACTGCCACCAGGAATGGATCTCCACACCTGGTATTTACAACAACAGGCTGTTCTCGCTGCAGCCAACAACAAAGCTTGCGCAGATACGCAAGCACTCGGAGGGCCTACACCCGCGCCGTATACACCTGCGGCTCGTATCTTGCAATACGAATGCAGGGCACAAACACACCCCGCTTCCCGGGATAGGCGCGGGCCACATGGACCCTCCTGCTGTCCGTCACAGACAATGAAGTGGGTGCAATACTCATAGTGGAGCGAGAGGGGGTCCAAACACCAATCTATTATGTCAGCAAGATGCTTAACGACACAGAGACAAAATACTCTATCATGGAAAAGTTGGTTCTAGTGCTGCTACATCATTCTAGGCGGCTACGCCGATACTTTACAGATCATGTCATCACCGTTTTAACCAACTACAGGATCGGGCAAATCATCTATACACCCGAAATCTCTGGAAGACTAGCCAAGTGGGCTATTGAACTTGGTAGACACACCCTTGTTTACAAGCCATGCCCGACAAATTAAAGTAGCAGGTTTTAGCTGACTTCGCCGTGTAAGTACCGACGAATCGCATTCAGGAATACGTGTAACAACAAAACACTACACCTCCGCCGTCCCCATCAGACATCTGGGCAACATTTCTTTGGAAAACGTTAGTTGCATCTCTAAGATCGAAAGGGGAAATTGTTTTAAATGTTGCCTCAAGTGAGATTGCATCTTTGCTTCTTACAGGAGGTAGGACAACTCACTCTCGATTTCTCATTCCGATAAATCTGAATGAAGACTCAATTTGTCCTATAATCCCTAACAGTGATGTTGCAAATCTATTAAAGAAAACATCATTGATTATATGGGACGAAACACCAATGATACACAGAAATGGTTTTGAAGCTTTGGATAAAACTTTAAAAGACATATTGAAATGTGATGGTTCTCATAATTCCGAAAGTCCATTTGGAGGTAAAACAATCGTATTTGGTGGAGATTTCCGACAAACTCTTCCTGTCATTCAAGGTGGTACTAGACAAGACATTGTTAACGCTTCGTTGACTTCTTCGTACATATGGGACCATTGCAAAGTACTCACTTTAACCAAGAACATGAGATTGATTGCAGGAAGTGGAATGCATGATGTTGAGCAAACACAAATCTTTGCTCAGTGGTTGTTGGATTTGGTTGAAGGGAAACTAGGCGGATTTAACGATGGTGATGCGATTATAGACATACCCGATGATCTTTTAATCATGGATTCCGCTGATCCTATTTCAAGTCTTATAGATTTTGTTTATCCATCTCTTCTTGAAAATTACCAAAATTTCGGCTTTTACCAAGAAAGAGCCATTCTTTCACCGACGAATGAAGTTGTTGACGAAATTAATTCTCAGTTGTTGTTGATGTTCCCAGGAGATTCCAATGAATACTTAAGTTCGGATAGTATTTGTGAGACAGAAAATCTACAGGATGGTTTTGATCAGAGTTTATACTCTCCTAACGTATTAAATAGTCTTAAGATCTCAGGTGTTCCAAATCACAATTTAGTACTAAAGGTCGATGTTCCAATCATGCTCCTCCGAAATATTGATAAAAAATGGGTTGTGCAACAGAACTCGCTTAAAGGTAATATCACTTGGAAATCGAGTTATTGAAGCCGAAGTGATATCTGGAAGCAACATTGGAGCATGAATTTTTATTCCTAGAATTGATATATAATACCGTCGGATAAGAAGGTTCCTTTTAGATTTCAAAGAAGACAGTTTCCTGTTGCTTTATGCTTCGCTATGACAATTAATAAAAGTCAAGGGCAGTCGTTATCCAGAGTTGGTTTGTTTTTTAAACATCCAGTATTTTCACATGGTCAACTTTACGTGGCTTTTTCGAGAGTTAAGAGCAGAGACGAACTCAAATTATCAATTCTTGATAATGATGGTAACCTTACTAATAGGACATCTAATGTTGTATACATATAAGTTTTTACTTACTTGTAATTTGTATTGGTATTTCTATATGTATTTTGTTTTGTTATCAAAAGCATAGTTTTTATATATTATTGTTTCATAGCATAACACATAAACGATATCGATTAGTGTTTCATAGCATAACACCTAAACGATTACAAGCTAAACATATGTATAATAATTAGACAAAAATGAAGTCGTACCAAAATTCGTTATCTATTATAGACAACACCATGATAAGAATAAAGTTTAATTAATCATGCGATGTCTATTATAGCATAACACAAAAGACCAAAATTAATTAAGCTGTTCTACCAAAAAAGACCAACTAACCACCCATTCACATGTTAACCTAGATGTACATAAGTAACAACGAAAACGTGTCTAACTTACCCACAAGTTTTTCAACACCACCTAGGTCTCAAAAGCTCAACCACAAAAACTACCACATACTGTTTATAATAACAACCACAAGGACCACTTCCCACATTCACGCATGCAACTTTTTGCTTTTAACCTTCTCTACAACCTTTGACAATATCAAGAGCTTACTAGACTTGTGGAACTCAAAGAATAATTACGCACCGAAGTTGATCTTGAAAGCCTTCAAGTAAGCAGACCATCCAACAAGCCATAACGGAACCCTTCGCCATGTTTTTCAGATCTGGTCATGATCTTCTTTACTTCACCTCTCAGGTTTTGAACCCTAACTTCTTTAAGATTACGAGGAGACAGATCCAACACAGATGACACGTCCGTTGGTAGTCGCTAAAAAACACAACATATTCCAGCCATCAGTAAATATAGCGTCTCCATAAAAAGTTGAAGTAACTAAACAATAAAAAATCTATAAAATCTTACAATTATGTGTTCAGCAACTCTTGTGAAGTTCAAAACAGGTGAAGCAATGGATGGTTCTGCCTTAACTTTTCGAACTTTAGCAGGCCTATCATAGTATTGTTTTTTCAGCAGCCACAATAGTTCTACTACGAAGAGTGCGCTTCATCTGAACATAATTAAATTAATTCGAACACATTATAGATATATATTCAACAGAAATTAAGACAAATAAGTAATAAGTTGAAAAGACTTTTATTACTATAAAATATAAAACGTAAAAGAAGCGGTTATGATTAGCTACATAACCTAGCTAGAGGTGAAAAACAAACATTCGCGTCTGGAACCATACCGGATTTTGAATCCGGTGTAAAAAAATTGTCAACCCTGTTTTTCAAACCGGAGAAACCTGGATCTTTCCCCCCTAAAAAACCGGCTTCAACCCGGACCGGTTTAAACAAAAAAATCCCGAATTGACCATGTTTGACTCAACCCAAACCAGTTTGGACCCAAAACCGGATTTTTGCTCCTCTATATCCAACCATTTCAACCCAAACCCATTTAGTGCAGAAACCATATTAACCCAAAGCCACTTTCAGTTCTTGATACGTAATTGAGATAGCTGAACTAACTAAATAATAAAAAAAAATGTCAAAAAAAACTTACAATTCAGTCTTCCGCAAGTTTTGTGAATTTCAAGACCGGTGAACCAATGATTGGCGCTGCATTAACCTTTTCAACTCTGCTTCGAAGAGTTCGCTGTGTCTGAACATAATTAAGTTAATTTTAACATATTATACATATATATTAAACAAAAAGTAACACAAATAAGTAATAACTTGTAAATACATCTATTACTATGAAATATAAAACGGGAAATGACGTAAGTGATATTCATTTTTGGTTATCAATACCTGACCATCATCTAGCTTGGACTTGCCTTTAACCTTCACAATAAAAGTCATAAGTATGAATATGTAAAAGTTAAATAATAATTCGAATAAATAAATTCATAAAAATTAAACATATAAAACACTTTAAGAATGAACAACTTGAATACTTACATCTTTTGATTTCCTTAAAGATCATCTTCATACACATCAGCCGGCAACTTTGATTCAACTATCACATCAGCATCCGCAGTAGACTAGAAATTTTAAAAAGCATAAGTCAAAAATCAGTATAATAATAAACAGTTTTAATTAACGTGTTTCCATATACTTTTAAAATAGCCACACTTGGTCGGAAGTAAACCACATATTATCAAACAAATATATCTAAGCTTTCATTGTCGCAGAGCGTGTTATTTAAAAGAACCACCTCAACTTTTTTTAAAAAAAACTTATGTTCCGGTGTCCGGATCGAAAACAGTAACATCAAAGGTTTTTGAATCCAGCCTAGTAAAAACCAAGAAATAGTCACTGTCTAAAGGGACCTCTTCCACCACTTTACGCCATCCAGCCTTGAAACAACCACTCTCCGAGGCTCCTTCTAGTTTTACATTCCAAAATCTTTCTCCAAAATAAACCGTGGCCATTCCACCTTTGAAATTTTGGCCGTAAAATTCATTAAAAATTTTATCTGGCATTAGCTATAAAATAAATTCAACAAATTATTAGTACATAATTTCAAAAAATTAAAAAGTTGTTTAAAATGAGTACTGAACTAATATAAAGTCACTTACAGACATTCCAAGTTCGGTTTCAACTTGTGCTGTAAGATACGAGTTCTAACATACCAATTCTTTAAAATACGATACTTCAAATTTGAACTGCCCAACCACTTTTATCAATACCCCATCTTTGTATTTCAATTGATGATCCCTAACTAACATGATCCACCCATCCGTAAATATTGGCCCATCATTTGTTTTCCTAATACGTACCATTCTCAAATTGTCACCATCCCGTATTTCAACTGTTTTATAATATGGGATCTTATCTCCCCACAAAGTAGTGGCAAAATCATTAGGTATCGCCTAACAAAGCAATAGCAAACATGTCAAATGATAACCTCAAATATTCATATAACAGTCCAACGAAATTAAATTTTTTTTTTACCAAAAACACAGGCTCTTCTTTATCAATAAACGTTATGAATGAATGTGCCTTTTTTGTTGAATCCATATCTGCACAGAATCAAATAGATACTTATAATTCCAATCTCACAACAAATAATGATCCGAAAATCGCACATAAACAAGTAATAAAAAACAAGGCATTAATCAAGCACAAACAATCGAAATCTCCTTCTTAGGGTTTCAAGTAATCAAAATCAACAACTACTAACAAAACATTTACTAATATGCTATGTCATCGGAAGATAAGTGTTTGATCGTTATCAAGGATTTAGGGTTTGATGAAAAATGAAACATAAACTAAACATTAGTTAGATCGAAAAACAAGTAAAGAAATCAACATAAAACACAAACGATTGAAGTTCCGGTCATCGTTATTTTGTTTTCGGACACTAAGATTCAGATTATTGAACATATAAACTACAAAATCTTCAAAAAAAATCAAGAAATGAGATCAAAAAACAAATACCGGATGTTGAAGTTTCTGTTGAACGTGAATGTAGAAAATGGCGACTTGAACGGTATGTATGGCGAAATCAACGTGTTTTTAGCAACTCTGGATTGGGATTGCTAGGTAGAGCGACTGTTGAAGAAGATAATGAAGGGGGTTTTTTGTTGTGTTATTTTTTCTATTGTTTTGCAAAAAAAGTAACCCCGTTAAATGTCTTTGCTATTTTTTTTAAAAAAACTTAAATTGTTAATTTATAAGAAATCAATTAGAAAAATTACTTTTGCAAATATAATATTTTTTTTAAAACAACCCATAACCCGTGAACTCACGGGTATATAACCTATAAATAATATGCTATATTTGTATAAAAATATATAGTCCTACAGGTTACGGTGTACATTGAAATGTTCTGAGTTTTGGGGTACGTTGAAATGTGTTGTGTAGTTTGTATTGAGCAGCATTTTCAGGCTAATTGTTTAGATTTTAGAGTTAATTAATGCATAAAATACTTATGTCATTATACCATTGATGTACTCGACAACACTGTTAAATAAGATATTTTTCTGTGAAGTAAATGCCCTTTTTTATTCAATTTATGTTTTTTTTGTCTCGGTAAGTTCTGTCAAACATGTGTCTTAGTATGTTCAGTTATTATTTTATAGATATAGATTTTTTTAACACAAACCATAACCCGTGAAACTCACGGGTCTATAACCTAGTTGCGTTAAAAGTAAAAGTAGGTTCCATACCGTGTTAAATATAAAATAAAAATAATAAATATAAAATAATATAAAAAGTATATTTCAATTTATCTTTTAAATAAATATTGATAAGTACATGATACTGGATTATCAGTCCGGTCAATTGAAACATATATGTATTCTTTATAGTAAAGTTTACAGGACAACGAATATTTTGGTTTATAAAAAACATTAAGGAGAACGAATATTTTGGTTTCAATTATGATAATTCATTATATGTGAATTGGGAGAGAAAGTAGTCAACACATACGGTTAACTTTTTACAAATGACAGACTGGCAATTATAGTTTGATTATAGTGAATGAACAAACAGTTAAGATATGTATGTTCCAAATTTTTCATGTCACTAAAAATATTAGCATATACTAAATCTGCTCTGAATATTTAACATAATTTTCTTTCCATATGGTATTTTCAATGCAAGACATAAAATTTCATCACAGTGTAATGTGTTAACGTAAAGCAAAATTATCAGGTCAAAACTTTTAATTGCATATAATATGTACTAAGTTTATCATCAAAACCATAAACCATGGTGCCTATTCATAACCTCCTCCAACTTAAATTCTAACATACGAAAAAACACAAAACCAACCATAAATGTCAACAACCTAATCAATACGCCTCATGTGAGGTATGACCCTATGAATAATTAACACTTGCTCTGTTTCATCAAATGTATAGTAAACTGTGTCACCCACCTGAATGTCAGCAAATTTCATGTATCTTGCCCAGTCGGTTAACGCATAACGAAAACCTTTTCCATTTCTTTCAGGTCAAACACCCAAAAAACACTGATGTTGCGGCATATTTCTGATGGTGATAGACTTTAAATACAAATGAAGTTGAGCCATCTTCGAAACAGCATCAGGGAGCCTCTATAAAGTTTTACAATTTAAAGCAATAAGATCAATCTAAAATCTAAAAATACTTATTTAAGAATAGAATATGTAAACAGTTAGTCAATTCAAAGTAAAACTTACAAAATATTTATTTGCCATCCGAACCAAGTCGTAACGATGAGCATTTGGTTGGGTCAATACACACAGCAGCTTATGGCTCCACAGCAGGAAGAGTTTCTTCAACAATAGCAGGTGCTGCTATTGAAATCAGAACAGCATCATATAAAACTTCAAGTGGCTCAACTTCAGCCTGCAAATTGAATGTAAATTAATTATATAAGACCATTTTATTATATAAAAAAATCAGAAAAAAATGTAAACTTACCTTCTGGACATCAAAGTCAATAAAATTCAATTCAACACAATTTTTACCAAAAACTGTCAAACGGAAAAAAGTAACAAACAGTTTTGTAAACACCATGTAACATCCAGCCTCCCAATGAAACTAATGCACAACTACATCAATACCCTTTGAAAAACGTCACATATCTAGCCCGAGAAATACACAAAGGAATATGTGGCATACATGAAGACCCGCGCATGGTAGTGGCCAAAATCATGAACGCTGGGTATTACTGGCCCGGCATGCACCTGGATGCTGTTAAGATCTTGCGCAGGTGTTTCGACTGTCAACGACATGCACCAAAAACATTGCGCCCATGTAAACTGCAATTTACATTTTGGATTACATGGAAATGTAAATTGCAGCTTACATATAGCAGCGTCTAAGCTGCTGTGCGTTCTAGGTCCTTGCGATAGGGTCCCCTTCTAACGTCTGCAGTTTGTATGCGCCTTTGGCCAAGACCTCATGGATGAGGTAGGGGCCTTCCCATTTAGCGGCAAGTTTTCCTGAGCGCTCTGCGTTAGAAGCTTCATTATCGCGAATGGCATAGTCTCCCGGATTGAACGTGCAAATTCGGACTCGCGCGTTGTAATATTTTTCTAGCTTTGTTTTGTACTTAGCCTCGTTGATTGCTGCGTTTTCACGCCGTTCGTTCAGAAGGTCTAAGTCAAGCCTGCGCTCGTCGCTGTTGTCAATTTTGTTGACGGCCACCATTCTTGGTGAAGGGAGAAAAATTTCGGCTGGGTCACCGCTTCAGAGCCGTAGACCAGGCTGAAGGGTGTCTCGCCATTGTTTGTCTTTGAGTTTGTCCTATGCGCCCATAAGATACTTGTGAGTTCATCAACCCAGCCTCGCCTGGCTGTTCCCAACCGTGCCTTTATTCCTTCGACTAAACTTTTGTTGATACTTTCTATCTGGCCATTCCCTTGAGGATGCACCACGGAAGAGAAAACATGTTCAATGTTTAGCTCTTTCAACCAATTTTGGAAGTCGTCGGCAGCGAAGTTGGTGCAGTTATCGGTTACGATGCACATTGGTAACCCGAACCGGCAGATGATGTGTTCCTAGACAAACTTTCGTGTTATCATAACGGTGGTGGAGGCTAATGGTTTTGCTTCTACCCATTTGGTAAAGTAATCGACCGCCACTATGATAAATTTAACCGCACCTGGTGCGTCTGGAAAGGGTCTCACCACGTCTATTGCCCATTTCTGGAAGGGCCATGTGGTGGTGACAGGGATCAGGTTGTTCTTTGGGCGCAATGTTTTTGGTGCATGTCGTTGACAGTTGAAACACCTGCGCAAGTTCTTAACAGCATCCAGGTGCATGCCGGGCCAGTAATACCCAGCGTTCATGATTTTGGCCACTAACATGCGCGGGCCTGCATGTATACCACATATTCCTCCATGTATTTCTCGGACTAGATATGTGGCGTTTTTCAAAGGGTATTGGTGTAGTTGTGCATCAGTTTCATCTGGAGGCTGGATGTTACATGGTGTTTACAAAACTGTTTGTTAATTTTTTCCGTTTGACAATTTTTGGTAAAAATTGTTTTGAATTGAATTTTACTAACTTTGATGTCCAGAAGGTAAGTTTACATTTTTTTCTGATTTTTTATATAATAAACTGGTCTTATATAATTAATCTACATTCAATTTGCAGGCTGAAGTTGAGCCACTTGAAGTTTTACATGATGTTGTTCTGATTTCAATAGCAGCACCTGCTGTTGTTGAAGAAACTGTTCCTGCTGTGGAGCCATTGGCTGCTGCGTTTATTGACCCAACCAAATGCTCATCATTACGACTTGGTTCGGATGGCAAATAAATATTTTGTAATTTTTACTTTGGATTGACTAACTGTTTACATATTCTATTCTTAAATAAGTACTTTTAGATTTTAGATTGATCTTCTTATTGCTTTAATTTGTAAAACTTTATATAGGCTCCCTGATGCTGTTTCGATGATGGCTCAACCTCATTTGTATTTAAAGCCTATCACCATCAGAAATATGCCGTATAGTTGCCAGTCTGCCATTTGTAAAAAGTTAACCGTATGTGTTAACTACTTTCTCTCCCAATTCGCATATAATGAACTATCATAATCGAAACCAAAATATTCGTTGTCCTGTAAACTGTACTATAAAGAATACATATATGTTTCAATTGACCGGACTGATAATCCGGTATCATGTACTTATCAATATTTATTTAAAAGATAAATTGAACTATAGTTTCATATTATTTTATATTTATTATTTTTATTTTATATTTAACACGGTATGGAACCTACTTTTATTTTTAACGCAACTAGGTTATAGACCCGTGAGTTTCACGGGTTATGGTTTGTGTTAAAAAAATCTATATCTATAAAATAATAACTTCACATACTAAGACACATGTTTAACAGAACTTACCGAGACAAAAAACATAAATTGAATAAATTAGGGCATTTACTTCACAGAAAAAAATCTTATTTAACAGTGTTGCCGGGTACATCAATGGTGTAATGACATAAGTATTTTATGCATTAATTAACTCTAAAATCTAAACAATTAGCCTGAAAATGCGGCTCGGTACAAACTACACAACACATTTCAACGTACCCCAAAGAGTTAATTACTGTTTTCGTCCCTGAGGTTTGTCAAAAATAACGGTTTCAGTCCATTAGTTTAAAAATTGCGATTTCAGTCCATTAGTTTCATTTTCGTAACCATTTCAGTCCACTAACTTAACTCCATCCATTTATTTTGTTAACTTTGAGTTAACTAACTAATTCAGGGACGGTTTGCGTCAGTTTTAGAAACACAGGGACTTAAGTGTAAACTCTAAAACATTAAAACAAAAAAATAGCTAAAAACCGGTCACATGGGGGGATCGAACTCGGGACGTTTCATTCAACAAACGACGTGGTGACCGGTCGGGCTAGGCCCTCATCCGGTAATATCCTAGACATATATTATATATATACACACTTTAATATTAAATATTATTAATTCAAAACCTGCAAACCCGCGTCTGTGTTACCGGAATTCGACCCAACCACGTGATAAGTGGATTTCATTGCCCAAGGTCCAAGCATGAGATTCCCTAACATCTATAGAAACATTGTACAAGCATTAACAAACCAATTGACTGAATAAGAACGAACCGGTTATGATGGGATTGACGTATCGACTAACTCCGGCGACTGGTATTCCGGCGAAAGTTGCATGTCTCGTTTTCCAGCAATTTACGAAGTGTTAGTGGAAATTTAGGAGTGTGTGGTGTTCGTGGGAGTTCAGGGACTTCTAATAGCATACGAAATCGACCAGAAATCGACACAGAATAGTGGAATTAAACTTCCATTCGGTTTTAAAAAAGAGAAACCGATATGCAGGTTTTGAATTAATAATATTTAATATTAAAGTGTGTATATATATAATATATGTCTAAGATATTACCGGATGAGGGCTTAGCCCGACCGGTCACCACGTCGTTTATTGAATGAAACGTCTCGAGTTCGATCCCCCCATGTGACCGGTTTTTAGCTATTTTTTTGTTTTAATGTTTTAGAGTTTACACTTAAGTCCCTGTGTTTCTAAAACTGACGCAAACCGTCCCTGAATTAGTTAGTTAACTCAAAGTTAACAAAATAAATGGATGGAGTTAAGTTAGTGGACTGAAATGGTTACGAAAATGAAACTAATGGACTGAAATCGCAATTTTTAAACTAATGGACTGAAACCGTTATTTTTGACAAACCTCAGGGACGAAAACAGTAATTAACTCTACCCCAAAACTCAGAACATTTCAATGTACATCGTAACTTGCAGGACTATATATTTTTATACAAATATAGCATATTATTTATAGGTTATATACCCGTGAGCTTCACGGGTTATGGGTTGTTTTTAAAAAAATTATATTTGCAAAAGTAAATTTTCTAATTGATTTCTTATAAATTAACAATTCAAGTTTTTTGAAAAAAAAATAGCAAAGACTTTTAACGGGATTACTTTTTTTGCAAAAAAAATAACACAACAAAAAGCCCCCTTCATTATCTTCTTCAACAGTCGCTCTACCTAGCAATCCCAAACCAGAGTTGCTAAAAACACGCTGATTTCGCCATTCATACCGTTCAAGTCACCATTCTACATTCACATTCAACAGAAACTTCAACATCCGGTATTTGTTTTTTGATCTCATTTCTTGATTTTTTTTTTTTAAGATTTTGTAGTTTATATGTTAAATAAACTGAATCTTAGTGTCCGAAAACAAAATAATGATGACCGGAACTTCAATCGTTTTTGTTTTATGTTGATTTCTTGACTTGTTTTTCGATCTAACTAATGTTTAGTTTATGTTTCATTTTTCATCAAACCCTAAATCCTTGATAACGATCAAACACTTATCTTCCGATGACATAGCATATTAGTAAATGTTTTGTTAGTGGTTGTTGATTTTGATTACTTGAAACCCTAAGAAGGAGATTTCGATTGTTTGTGCTTGATTAATGCCCTGTTTTTGTGCGATTTTCGGATCATTTTTAGTTGTGAGATTGGAATTGTAATTATCTATTTGATTATGTGCAGATATGGATTCAACAAAAAGGGCTCATTCATTCATAACGTTTATTGAGAAAGAAGAGCCTGTGTTTTTGGTAATTTTTTTTAATTTCGTTGGACTGTTATATGAATATTTGAGGTTATCATTTGACATGTTTGCTATTGCTTTGTTAGGCGATACCTAATGATTTTGCCACTACTCTGTGGGGAGATAAGATCCCATATTTATAAAACAGTTGAAATACGGGATGGTGACAATTTGAGAATGGTACGTATTAGGAAAACAAATGATGGGCCAATATTTACGGATGGGTGGATCATGTTAGTTAGGGATCATCAATTGAAATACAAAGATGGGGTATTGATAAAAGCAGTTGGGCAATTCAAATTTGAAATATCGTATTTTAAAGAATTGGTATGTCAGAACTCGTATCTTACAGCACAAGTTGAAACCGAACTTGGAATGTCTGTAAGTGACTTTATATTAGTTCAGTACTCATTTTAAACAACTTTTTCATTTTTTGAATACTTGTACTAATAATTTGTTGAAATTTGTTTTATAGCTAATGCTAGATAAAATTTTTAATGACTTTTACGGCCAAAATTTCAAAGGTGGAATGGCCACGGTTTATTTTGGAGAAAGATTTTGGAATGTAAAACTGGAAGGAGCCTCGAAGAGTGGTTGTTTCAAGGCTGGATGGCGTAAAGTGGTGGAAGAGGTCCCTTTAGACAGTGACTTTTTCTTGGTTTTTACTAGGCTGGATTCAAAAACCTTTGATGTTTCTGTTTTCGATCCGGACACCGGAACATAAGTTTTTTTTTAAAAAGGTTGAGGTGGTTCTTTTAGATAACACGCTCTGCAACAATGAAAGCTTAGATATATTTGTTTGATAATATGTGGTTTACTTCCGACCAAGTGTGGCTCTTCTAAAAGTATATGGAAACACATTAATTAAAATTGTTTATTATTATACTGATTTTTGTCTTATGTTTTTAAAATTTCTAGTCTACGACAGATGCTGATGTGATAGTTGAAACAAAGTTGCCGGCTGATGTGTCTGAAGATGATCTTGAAGGAAATCCAAAAGATGTAAGTATTCAAGTTGTTCATTCTTAAAGTGTTTTATATGTTTAATTTTTATGAATTTATTTATTAGAATTATTTTTAAACTTTTACATATTCATACTTATGACTTTTATTGTGAAGGTTAAAGGCAAGTCCAAGCTAGATGATGGTCAGGTATTGATAACCAAAAATGAATATCACTTACGTCGTTTTTAGACATTTTTTCGGATCATTTTTAGACATTTTTTATTGTTTAGTTAGTTCAGCTATCTCAATTACGTATCAAGAACTGAAAGTGGCTTTGGGTCAATATGGTTTCTGCGCTAAATGGGTTTGGGTTGAAATGGTTGGATATAGAGGAGCAAAATCCGGTTTTGGGTCCAAACCGGTTTGGGTTGAGTCTAACATGGTCAATTCGGGAATTTTTTGTTTAAACCGGTTCGGGTTGAAGCCGGTTTTTTACGGGGGAAAGATCCAGGTTTATCTGGTTTGAAAAACAGTGTTGACAATTTTTTTATACCGGATTCAAAATCGGGTATGGTTCCAGACCCGAATGTTTGTTTTTCACTTCTAGCTAGGTTATGTAGCTAATCATAATCGCTTCTTTTACGTTTTTTATTTTATAGCAATAAAAGTCTTTTCAACTTATTACTTATTTGTCTTAATTTCTGTAGAATATATATCTATAATATGTTCGAATTAATTTAATTATGTTAAGACAAATCGCACTCTTCGTAGTAGAACTATTGTGGCTGCTGAAAAACAATGCTATGATAGGCCTGCTAAAGTTCGAAAAGTTAAGGTAGAACCATCCATTGCTTCACCTGTTTTGAACTACACAAGAGTTGCTGAACACAGAATTGTAAGATCTTATAGATTTTTTATTGTTTAGTTACTTCAACTTTTTATGGAGACGCTATATTTACTGATGCCTGGAATATGTTGTGTTTTTCAGCGACTACCAACGGACATGTCATCTGTGTTGGATCTGTCTCCTCATAATCTTAAAGAAGTCAGGGTTCAAAACCTGAGAGGTGAAGTAAAGAAGATCATGACCAGATCTGAAAAACATGGCGAAGGGTTCCGTTATGGCTTGGTTGGATGGTCTGCTTACTTGAAGGCTTGCAAGATCAACTTCGGTGCGTAACTGTTCTTTGAGTTCCACAAGTCTAGTAAGCTCTTGATATTGTCAAAGGTTATAGAGAAGGTTAAAAACAAAAAGTTGCGTGCGTGAATATGGGAAGTGGTCCTTGTGGTTGTTATTATAAACAGTATGTGGTAGTTTTTATGGTTGGGCTTTTAAGTCCTAGGTGGTGTTGAAAAACTTGTGGGTAATTTAGACATGTTTTGGTTGTTACTTATGTACATCTAGGTTAACATGTGAATGGGTGGTTAGTTGGTGTTTTTTGGTAGAACAACTTAACTAATTTTGGTCTTATGTGTTATGCTATAATAGACATCGCATGATTTATTAAACTTTAGTCTTATCATGGTGTTGTCTATAATAGATGACGAATTTTGGTACGACTTCGTTTTTGTCTAATTATTATACATATGTTTAGCTTGTAATCGTTTATGTGTTATGCTATGAAACACTAATCGATATCGTTTATGTGTTATGCTATGAAACAATAATATATAAAAACTATGCTTTTGATAACAAAACAAAATACATATAGAAATACCAATACAAATTACAAGTAAGTAAAAAATTTATTTGAATACAACATTAGATGTCCTATTAGTAAGGTTACCGTCATTATCAAGAATTGATAATTTGAGTATGTCTTTGCTCTTGACTCTCGACAAAGCCACGTAAAGTTGACCATGAGAAAATACTGGATGTTTCAAAAACAAACCAACTCTGGATAACGACTATCCTTGACTTTTTTTAATTGTCATGGCGAAGCCTAAAGCAACAGGAAACTGTCTTCTTTGGAATCTAAAAGGAACCTTCTTATCCGAAGGTATTATACCAATTCTAGGAATAAAAATTCGAGCACCAATGTTGATTCCAGATATCACTTCTGCTTCAATAACGCGATTTCCAAGTGATATTACCTTTAAGCGAGTTCGGTTGCACAACCCATTTTTTTGATCAATATTTCGGAGGAGCATGATAGGAACACCGACCTTTAGTACTAATTTGTGATTTGGAACACCTGAGATCTTAAGACCATTTAGTACGTCGGGAGAGTATAAACTTTGGTCAAAACCATCCTGTAGATTTTTTGTCTCACAAATACTCTCCGAACTTAAGTATTCCTTGGAATCTCCTGGGAACATCAACAACAACTGAGAATTAATTTCGTCAACAACTTCATTCGTCGGTGCAAGAATGGCTCTTTCTTGGTAAAAGCCGAAATTTTGGTAATTTTCAAGAAGAGAGGGAGAAACAAAATCTATAAGACTTGAAATAGGATCAGCAGAATCCATGATTAAAAGATCATCGGGTATGTCTATTATCGCATCACCATCGTTAGATCCGCCTAGTTTCCCTTCACCCAAATCCAACAACCACTAAGCAAAGATTTGTGTTTGCTCGACATCATGCATTCCACTTCCTGCAATCAATCTCATGTTCTTGGTTAAAGTGAGTACTTTGCAATGGTCCCATATGTACGAAGAAGTCAACGAAGCATTAACAATGTCTTGTCTACTACCACATTGAATGATAGGAAGAGTTTGTCGGAAATCTCCACCAAATACGATTGTTTTACCTCCAAATGGACTTTTGGAATTATGAGAACCATCACATTTCAATATGTATTTTAAAGTTCTATCCAAAGCTTCAAAACCATGTCTGTGTATCATTGGTGCTTCGTCCCATATAATCAATGATGTTTTCTTTAATAGATTTGCAACATCACTGTTAGGGATTATAGGACAAATTGAGTCTTCGTTCAGATTTATTGGAATGAGAAATCGAGAGTGAGCTGTCCTACCTCCTGTAAGAAGCAAAGATGCAATCCCACTTGAGGCAACATTTAAAACAATTTCCCCTTTCAATCTTAGAGATGCAGATAACGTTTTCTAAAGAAATGTTTTACCGGTACCTCCATAGCCGTAAACAAAAAAAACACCACCTTTGTTGTCTTCAACGGCTTTCATAATATCATTATAAATAAATCTTTGTTTATCGGTTAATGAAACTAAAAGGTTCTCAAACTCCTCTTGAAGATCAATTTTGTCATAATCTAGCTCTTCAGTAATCAAACGATTATTTGAAGTAGAAATCAACTCATGATTAGGGTAAGGCATTGTATTAAAATTTCTTAAGCTGGAATTATTACGAATTAAAATCTTCTCAATCTCGTACAATGTGAGATTTTTAACTTAGATCATCAGTAAGACATAAATCTGAAATAACACATTAAAGATATATTTTTAGATTAACATAATCCAATGTATAAGAAACAAATATTTGTTATAATCTAAAAGAAGTGATTGGATAAAATATAACATTTTAACGTGATTTAAATTTTCTTCAAAGAAGTATATATATTATCATATATATAAATATATGTGAATGTGAATTATAAACATAAAGATTATAAATAAACCTAAAAAATAGTAATTATTATAAAGTACATATACATGGAGCCTTTAAAATAAGTCGTCGTTTATAAAGGATGCCATCTGATAATAATTCCAATGTTTTTTGCCATACACGTTCCGGCAAAGACAGAGTGTGGCACGTCAACATCGTAGCAAACAATGTGCGAAGATAAAAACCGGAGCCTAAATGACTTGCTTCTTGGATAGCTTGATTAGCTTCTATATATTCCATGTCATCATCTAATACACCGTGAGCATAACATGCTTCTTTAAAGGTATTAAATTTACGACCATTACAGTGAGGATATCATCAAAGGATCGGGGACCTTTAACTTTGTTTAAAAGAATCCTCAAAAAATAAGCCTCTCCAAGAGTAGGAGAAACAGCATGAATTATTCCAATTGAAAAAGCAGTAGTTTTCCTTCGTTTCCAACACCGTTCATCCTTTTTCCACACAAACTTAGTAGGGAATTCAACGTAAGTAAGCTCTCGGGCCACGTCATCACTTTGATTACAATCCATCCAAGATGAAAACATTGAAGAATTCATTGACGGCCTGTTGAGGACTTGATCAATATCATCGTCTTCACCATATACAAAATTTTGTTGGTTCGGAAGATGAAATGGGAGACGAATAACAACCGGATACCTATAGTGAACATCATACGCGAATATACGCCATGATGCCTCACATGCAGACAAATATCGACAATCATAGTATTTTTTTGATCTCATCCACCGGCGGGTTAGGTTCGTTTGATGTGTTACTTTCAACAATGGAAACGGTAACCCGATCAGGACCTTTGTTGATATATATTTAAACAAATACTTTATAGATCCGACCTGATTGCACCATTCAACATTGATGTGGGACTGATATTTCTTCAAAAGTGTTTTGTTGTAGGGAACAACACTTCTGTTATCTAACTTAACTCCAAATTTTTCAACAAATGTTCCTGAATCTCTTCTTCTGTAGCGAGGAAAACCATCCCTATCGATAGATGTATGATCACGAAATTTCTTTGGAAAGCCCTTCGAACACTTATTATCTACCATGCATGGACAGTTGATGTTGTCATGACCACAAGGACCATAAATCATGAAATCACCGACAAGAGTTGTAACGCCCTGCTACTTTGTACTTTCCATTTATAGAAAGTCTTGTTTGTATTTCTATTTTTGGAAGTCTTGTGTATTTCGTATTTCGTTTTAAACCATTGTAAATCCGAGACTTTGATCGTAATGAAATGAATCTTTTATGTGGAATACTAATTTTTTTATATACATGCTTATACGTGTCGCAATACTTGGGTTATACATTACCAATCTCGAATGCATATGCGCGACCAATACTTGTCATACTAATACCCATAACTTATATGTGCTTGTTAACTATTAAATACATGGTTAAATTCTAATAATAATGACGACGACGACGGCGGCGGCAGCGGGGGTTTGTTAAGTCATTATACTATACGGTCTCGTCCCTTTTGGGGCGAGGGATGCTAAATACTAGTGGACACTTTGGGTTTAGACGTAATGTTATGCATGCTAGTTACCTTGTATACAAATTGCCATGTGGATTCGAGTAAAATGCTTTATACTTATGCTATACTATTTAAACCTTGTGTACCCGCCTTTGCTTTTGCATTGAACTTTATTTTAAGATGTTACAGGTTGATGATGATGATGCTATGAAATGAAGTAGCATTGATGCCTAGATACACACATAGACGCTTAGGTTTAAATGTTGTATCAATTTTGATTATGTTGTTATGTATTTCTTTTGAACTTGTTGTTATTTGACTTTCCTTGTATTGTTGACAATTTAGTTTATGAAATGAAATCGGTTTATTAATTATTGACGCAAATAGTGTTATGAAGTCTCTAGCAATCTTCACACTTCGTCTCATCCCGATGTTTCCGCCATTGGTTGGGGTGTGACAGATTGGTATCAGAGCCATAACTATAGGGAATTAGGTAGAATTGCCATGTTCGACCTAGTCTATAGTAGGAACCATATTTTTGACCATTCTTGTTATATGCTTAAAATGTTATTCTTCCTACTTTGCTTCTTCCTCTTCTCTTTGGTCTTAATACTTACATAATGTCTTTCCTAAGACATTTTACACAATACACTTGAAGACTTGAAGACACTCTTATACAAAAGAGATGAGTTTACCAAAATAGGCGTGAAACCTACAATTTGGTAACGACTCTCATTCCGCTTATTCTTATTTTTGCACGAAATTTCGCCATTTAGCTAGGAGTGAAATCCACATCTAAATGGTAAATTTCCAATTCAACTCTAGTGGACCCTCGTCAAAGTGTCGAAATTTATTTTGACCCGACGAGTACTAACCACATTAGGGTACGAAGTCTTAAAGTTAGGGGTGAAACCCGCACCTTGTCGATTAAGACCCACTCCTCGATTTTCGATTTCGCCAAAGTCCCGATTGTTTCAATTGATTAGAGACGTGTTGTAACTGGAAGGGTAAGATACCGTTAATCGCTTCTCGACGAGAGTATCTTACCTATAGGCCAAAGCACGTTTTCTCTAATTCGAAAGGACTTTCGACCCACTTTGGAATAGTCGACGTTTCTCTACCCGAAACAATCCAATGTTTTATTGAGCCTCTCTTTTATGTATCTCAATTTATATGTGATTTTATACTTGAACGTTCGTTCATTTCAAACTTTTAAACTCATTTCGCACGTCATCGCAATCAAAAACAATAATAACCCTCGTGAACAAACTAAATTTATACTCTTTATACGCATTCATATGTGCTATACTTGTTGAATACATGTCGGAAACTTATGGTTTATGTGAACTTTACTTGATACATGAACTCTTACATGCTTTTACATGCAAAAACCTCGTTTTACAATTTATGATCAAGTCTCATCCTTTCCTTTTTCTTTCGAACTTCTAGATGGCATCTCCAAGCTCGTCAAAGAAGACCAAGTCCAAGAAAGGTTCCAACTGCGAATCCATCTCCAAACAAGAGCTAGTTGGGCTCATTGCTGAACAAATGGCTGACCAAATGGCTCGAGTTATACCCGACATTGTTAGCCGCATTCAAACCGACACCAATTCCCCTCATGGTTCAGTGGACTCCAAGGTGGATAAACCCAAGACACCTTTCCTCTTCAAACAATTCATGGCTTGCAAACCATTGGAATTCACTGGGAAAGATGGTGCTACCGCACTACTCTCTTGGTTTGATGCCATGGAAATCACCTTTCATCAAAGTGGTTGTCCTGACGACCTACGCACCCAAAATGCCACAGGGGTGTTCCGATCAAGGGCTCTTGATTGGTGGACCTCTTAACGAGGTACAAGGGGTGAGGACGCCGCCCACGCGTTGCCATGGACTGAATTGAAAAGAATCATGAAGGAGGAGTTTTGTCCGCCGCATGAGATAAGGAAGTTAGAGAGTGAGTTTTGGTACCTGAAGCAAGTGGGTGACGACAATGATGGTTTAACCCTTCGTTTCAAACAACTTAGCATTCTGTGTCCTAGCCAAGTTGATACTCCTAAAAAAGCCATCAACAAATACATCCACTGTTGCCCTGATTCCTTAATGAACCTCATGGAAGCTGCTAGCCCAGCCACTATCGAGGAAACCTATCGTTTAGCTGCCCGTTTGAACAGTAACCATGTCATGCGTAGGAATACCTCGAAAACCCCGTCAAAAACCGCCCATCAAGCCACTATCAAGGCAAGAAGCGGAAGGCTTCGATCCAGAATTGCGCGGTTGTCACTCCGCCAAACCCACAACCTTCACAAGCTGTAACTACCGTTAACCCCACAACCCTTGGACCACAAGAGAACTACGTTGGGTCGTGGCCCAAGTGCAACCACTGTTTTTACCATCATTCTACTGGCACCCCCTATCGCAAATGCTCCACCTGTAACAGACTAGGGCATTTTGCCAACCATTGTCGCAACAACCTGAAGCCCGATCAAAACCAGTCTACGGTAGCTCAACACCCTACTCCCAATCAAGCTCGGAACCAAGCCGCTCGTGTGCGAGCATGTTATAAATGCGGTGATGTCAACCATATGGCAGACGTTTATCCTCAACGAAACCAGCCGCAACAGCCTCAACAGCAACAACCACAACAACAGCAGCAGCAGCAGCAACAGGCTCAACAACCCGCTCGAGGCAGAGCCTTTCTTCTCACTACTGCTCAGGCTCAGAATGCGATTGGCGTCATTACTGGTACGTTCCTTGTGAACCATGTTTATGCTTCTTGTCTATTTGATACTGGCGCCGATAAGAGTTTTGTGTCGTTAGAATTCGAATCCTTGCTTAAGTGTAAACGCTCTAAGTTGCCAAGATCTTTCGCTATCGAAGTCGCTGGTGGTAAAACCGTCGCTGTCGACTCCATTCTTCCTAATTGTTCATTGATCTTTAATGATCATACGTTCTCAATCGACCTCATACCTATGCAAATGGGTAGTTTCGACGTCATAGTAGGTATGGACTGGCTTAGGCGAGTTCGTGCTGAAGTCGTTTGTTCTGAAAAGTTCATCCGCCTTCCCCTCCCAAACGGTGATTCTCTAGACGTGTATGGCGAGAAACCTTCTCAAGGTCTCAAGCTTATGTCGTGCATCCAAGCGAACAAATGCTTACGCAAGGGTACTTTCGCCTTTCTCGCCCACATTGTGGAAAAGAAGGACAAAAGCCCAAGCATAAGTGACGTTCCTGTCGTACGTGATTTTCCCGATGTATTTCCCGATGATCTTCCTGGTCCACCTCCTGCTCGTTCTGTCTACTTTCGCATCGACTTAGTGCCTGGCGCTACGCCTGTCGCTAAGTCTCCTTACCGCTTAGCACCCTCTGAGATGCAAGAGCTCTCGAGTCAACTCCAAGAGCTTCTTGATAAAGGCTTTATACGCCCTAGTACTTCTCCTTGGGGTGCTCCTGTTTTGTTTGTTAAAAAGAAAGATGGGTCATTCCGTATGTGTATTGACTATCGTGAGCTCAACAAGCTTACTGTCAAGAACCGATACCCTCTTCCTCGCATTGATGACCTCTTCGATCAATTGCAAGGCGCGACCTGCTTTTCCAAGATCGATCTTCGTTCTGGGTACCATCAACTTCGAGTCCTTGAAGAAGACGTACCTAAAACCGCCTTTCGTACGCGTTATGGTCATTACGAGTTCGTGGTCATGCCCTTTGGTTTGACCAACGCCCCTGCTGTTTTCATGGATTTGATGAACCGCGTGTGCAAAGCGTACTTGGACCATTTCGTGATCGTCTTCATCGACGATATTCTTATCTATTCCAAGACACGAGAAGAGCATAAGCAACACTTGCGTCTTATCCTTGAACTTCTTCATACTGAACGTCTATACGCCAAATTCTCCAAGTGTGAATTTTGGTTAAAAGAGGTTCAATTCCTTGGTCATACTGTCAACGAACTTGGTATTCATGTTGATCCCGCTAAAATCGAAGCTGTGAAGAATTGGATCGCACCTAAATCTCTGTCTGAAATTCGTTCGTTTCTTGGTCTTGCTGGTTACTATCGTCGTTTTATCTCCAACTTTTCAAAAATCGCCGTCCCTTTGACCTCCTTGACTCAAAAAGAGAAACCTTTTGTTTGGGGTCCCGAACAAGAGGAATCTTTTCAAACGTTCAAGGAGATGCTTTGTAATGCTTCTATTCTCGCACTCCCTGATGGTAACAACGACTTCGTCGTATATTACGATGCTTCAAACCTTGGACTCGGTTGTGTGCTTATGCAACGAGACAAGGTCATCGCTTACGCGTCAAGGCAACTCAAAATACATGAGAAAAACTATACTACTCACGACCTTGAACTTGGCGTAGTTGTTTTTGCGTTGAAGATTTGGTGACACTACCTGTATGGTACTAAGTGTGTGGTCTTCACCGACCATAAGAGCCTTCAACATATCTTCGACCAAAAGGAACTGAACATGCGTCAACGTCGCAGGGTGGAACTGTTAAATGACTACGACTGCGAAATCAAATACCATCCAGGTAAAGCGAATGTAGTAGCCGACGCTCTTAGTCGTAAAACTCATGTCAAGAGTATCCGTTGCTTTCAACTCATCCACGATCTTCAGAACCGCATACGTGATGCTCAATATTCATCTGTTAACGAGGGCAACCTCTACAACGAGATGCAATGTGGTGCTGAAGAGAGTCTCGTGTCCAAACCTGATGGTATTTTATACTATCTCAATCGTGTCTGGATTCCCGATCGTGATAACCTTCGAAAGTTCTTGATGAAGGAGGCACATCACACGAAATATTCTATTCACCCTGGTGCCGACAAGATGTACCATGATATGCGTGCATCCTATTGGTGGCCTGGAATGAAGAAGGATATAGCCACTTTCGTCTCGAAATGTCTCACATGTTCAAAGGTGAAAGCTGAACATCAACGTCCCTCTGGCTTACTCGAACAACCAAGAATTCCTATATGGAAATGGGAGAGCATTGCCATGGATTTTATCACTAAGCTCCCTCGTACTTCTTCTGGCCATGACAGTATTTGGGTGATCGTTGATCGATTGACCAAATCAGCTCACTTTCTCCCCATTCGTGAAGATTTCAAAGTCGAGAAATTGGCTAAAGTCTACACTGATGAGATAATCTGTCGTCATGGTATTCCCATTGACATCATTTCCGATCGCGATGCTCGTTTTACGTCTCGCCTTTGGCGAACTTTTCAATCTGCTATGGGTACTGAACTTAACCTTAGCACTGCTTTCCACCCTCAGACAGACGGTCAAACCGAGCGTACTATCCAAACCTTAGAGGACATGCTTCGTTCATGCGTAATAGATTTTGGTGGCAACTGGGATTCACACTTGCCTTTGGTCGAATTCTCGTACAATAACAGCTATCATGCGAGTATTCAAATGGCACCTTTCGAAGCATTGTATGGTCGCAAGTGTCGTTCGCCTATTTGTTGGCACGAGATTGGTGAAGCTCAAATCACTGGTCCCGAGCTTATACAAGAGACGACGGACAAGATTTTACAGGTTCGAGACAACTTATTGAAAGCCAGGAACCGACAAAAGAGTTACGCCGACAAGCGTCGCAAACCTTTGGAATTCGAGACAGGTGATTTCGTGCTTCTCAAGGTATCCCCTTGGAAGGGCGTGGTTCAATTTGGCAAGAAAGGGAAACTCGCACCTCGCTACGTTGGTCCTTTCAGAATTCTCGAGAGGATTGGCAAGGTTGCGTATAGACTGGACCTGCCTGAAGAACTCAACAATGTACACCCTGTCTTCCAAATATCCAACTTGAAGAAATGTCTAGCTGACGAAGGACTACACGTTCCTCTCGAATACTTGCAAGTCAACGAAACGCTTCACTTTGTGGAAAAACCGGTCGAAATCATGGACCGAGGAGCCAAGCAATTGAGGCGCATTCAAATTCCTATTGTCAAGGTTCGATGGGAAGGAAAACGTGGCGCTGAATTTACTTGGGAACTCGAGAGTGAAATGAAGACGAAGTATCCACATCTTTTCCCTAAATCTTCCTCAATTTCGGGACGAAATTCCCTAAAGGATGGGAGACTGTAACGCCCTGCTACTTTGTGTTTTCCATTTATAGCAAGTCTTGTTTGTATTTCTATTTTTGGAAGTCTTGTGTATTTCTTATTTCGTTTTAAACCATTGTAAATCCGAGACTTTGATCGTAATGAAATGAATCATTTATGTGGAATACTATTTTTTTATATACATGCTTATACGTGTCGCAATACTTGGGTTATACATTACCAATCTCGAATGCATATGCGCGACCAATACTTGTCATACTGATACCCATAACTTATACGTGCTTGTTAACTATTAAATATATGGTTAAATTCTAATAATAATAATAATAGTAATATGTAAGCATCAACGTAAAGTTAATATAATGTTGAAATATGTATATTGTATTGAAAAAAAAATATATGATGCAAAGTTGTGGCTGCCTAAATCCTATTTGTTATTTATTAAAACCCCCTTTACTTGCTATTTAGACTTTCATTCACGTTAAATTAACAAAACATATTATAACTAGTTAATGTGTGCTACAAATAGGTGTATTAGGTGGTAAAAAAATAAGGACAACAGCCCTCTCGGCCGCAATCACATATACATATTTGATGTGTTTTTTTTTATTTGTTTAAACACCCAACTACACATATTATTGCTAACCAACCCAACCCTAATCCATTTCCCTATAAATACAAGTCATCCCCAAGACATTTTCACTTTTCTAATCACTCACAACTCCCTCTAATCACTCCCAAATCATTCTAAATTCGCAGCAACATCAGATTTTCGGCCAGATTCAGCAAGCTCCACTAAAGTGAGCATAACTTCTTCATTTCTCGCCCGTTTTACCCCATTCTTTTTCCAGAGCGCTTGGCTTGACCTTGGCTTCGATTCTAGGGGTGTTTCACAGCAAATAAGTCCCTGGAACTCTGGCAAAAAGGCTTCAAAGTCCACTGTTCAAGTTTGTTTTCATTAATCTTTGCTTAGACATGAGTTTAACTCACTCAAACCCACGTCCTTATGCTTATAACCACTTCTATGGTTAGTTAAGGTTAAAAACGAGGCTGAGACATACAACATCAGAGGTTAAACCTCAAATAATTTCTGTTTTGTTTAGGGTTTTGACCCACAAGTGGTGTTCAAGCTTCAAGCTTGATGAAGGTGTGATTGTGGACTAACTTGGGTTGTCCAACATAAAATCCCCACACCTCTTGATGATTTCTCATAGTGTATATGTTTCTCATTCTTGTACTAATCTTAGTTCATGACCCTCCTTGTATGTTTTTACAACAAGTGTAGTGGTGAACACATAAGAGGTGCCTAAATGGAAGCTTGTTCTTCCTACCTCCTACATGACTTCTATGACACATTTGAGGTACCTAAATGAAGATTTAATCTTCTACCTCATGCTTGAAATACTTGTACTAATGGACTTATTAATATATACTACATAACCTAAATAATATCTATGTACGTTCGAACCTTTGATGTTGAATTCATGTTCATTTGTCAAAGTAGTAGAACATCATCTAAGACCTAAACCTTGATATGATTCTTATGAGTGTCCAACTCATGAAAACATTATAACCCTTGTGGTTACCAAGTGTCATACAAGTGTTATGTGTTGAAGATGATTATTCTGATATAATACTTTCATGTCATTTTAATTCCGAATCCTTAATCTTCCGATTTCCCCAAACTCATACACTTTGTTCCTTTGTGTAGAAGGACAATGTGCTCCAACTAGCTAATCCAACAACCAACTTACTCTCGGATTCTCAAGTTCAAGACTTGCAAAACCGTGAGTACACTCGACCCATTTACATTTTAAACCACTTTTGGGTTGTAACATGTTACCATACAAAAATTTCACTTAAACATACTTCGTGAACTCAATCCGCTATACATGCTACTTGTTATGCTAGATAATACATGTTTTATGCCATTACTATGTTATACCCTCGCTTAACAATTATAGCGCTATAGGAGTAGCACACCACCCGACGGGGGTTTGTTAAGTCATTATACTATACGGTCTCGTCCCTTTTGGGGCGAGGGATGCTAAATACTAGTGGACACTTTGGGTTTAGACGTAATGTTATGCATGCTAGTTACCTTGTATACAAATTGCCATGTGGATTCGAGTAAAATGATTTATACTTATGCTATACTATTTAAACCATGTGTACTCGCCTTTGCTTTTGCATTGAACTTTATTTTAACATGTTACAGGTTGATGATGATGATGCTATGAAATGAAGTAGCATTGATGCCTAGATGCACACATAGACGCTTAGGTTTAAAAGTTGTATCAATTTTGATTATGTTGTTATGTATTTCTTTTGAACTTGTTGTTATTTGACTTTCCTTGTATTGTTGACAATTTAGTTTATGGAATGAAATCGGTTTATTAATTATTGACGCAAATAGTGTTATGAAGTCTCTAGCAATCTTCACACTTCGTCTCATCCCGATGTTTCCGCCGTTGGTTGGGGTGTGACAAGAGTATACAACTCTGGATCATCGTTTTTGTCACGAATTTCAGCGGAAATGAGGGGATCAATATGTTCAACAATTGGAAACTTGTGATCGGGATGCATAAATAAATATATATGCGCATGCGGCAACCCACGCTTCTGAAACTCCACAGTATAAACAACTACAAAAATGAAAGAAAATAAGATATTAAATGTTTGTATTAAATTTTTAAATATCCATAAAAAATAAGGCTTCATAGTGAATATCTGCTGACACTTTGCCAAGTAATGACTTCTCCTTCAAGTCTTTAATCAAAGCATTGAGCTTGATTTTAAACAATCAAGATGGGATATCAGGCCGGTCTTCACGACTTAAATTGTTGTCCTTAAGAAATCTTTTAATTTCAGGCCATTTCGGATTACATGTTACTGTTATAAAAAATCTAGATATCCATACCACTTACATAGAGACATTGCATCCAAATAGTTCTGCATCATATACCGAGCACCTCCAGTAAATGACGAAGGCAATATGACACGCTTTCCAGTGTTGGATACATTTATATTACCATGGTTACGTAAATTGGAAAGGTTCTCATAAGTATCACATCTTAGAACCTTCTATTGATAACGTATGTAATTTAGTCTCTCAGTTTCAATCATGGTATACGCATCAACTAAGAATTGTTGAAATAGGCGACGTGAATTTAGAATTAATGAAAACACACCCTGCCTGTCTTGTATCCTGTATGCAAAGAATTCTCTCATAGTGACATATGTTCGTTTGGTTGATGTAGAAGGAGTAACACCTCTATGAGGAATGGCAATTATGTAGCAATCATCACCATAAGGAAAAAAAAGAGGATACTGGAGAGCAAGATACGAAGGATGTAACTCACTAATACGTTGTAGACCACCAGATTTCGTTCCAACAATAATATCTCTATTTTCTAAGGAATCGCAAGTGTCACCAACAATTAAAACTGCCACCTCAGAAGCGGTTAGTAAGTTGTATGTTCTTCCATCTTGTTGCCTTCTTCCAATGAGACGCAACTTTAGGTCAGCCTGGCAGTTTTCTTTAAAAAAATCTCTTACAATCCGATATGTTTTAACCAAAACATTCTCCGAGTCTAACATATTTTTTATATGTTGTATAACCTGAAGATCAAGATCCCGAGATGTTGATGAAGAAGCTTTATTAGATTCACTAAAAAAATAAACACATATAATTTTTATTTCAAAATATAACACATTCTTAACAAATGTAATGGTAACATTGGATACGTACCCAAAAACGGCTTGTCTATTTGAAACTTCATTGTCAGTGTCATATATATATATATATATATATATATATATATATATATAGCTGTGAAAATTTTGGTTTAGATCCATATCTGGTAGAAGACTTCCCATTCTATGGTAATTCTGACCACCCAATCTGAATATATAAGGAGCATTGCCTCTATTAATGGTAGAATCAACTTTTCCACCAATGGACGTAAATGAGAACATGGAATTGTATCGACGGATGTTCTTCAGGAATGCCTTGCTTTTTGAATCTAAACAATTAAAAAGACACTGATAACTCGGAGGTGATTCCTTCATGTTAGGAAGTTGAACTTTACCATATGCACAACACATTGAATAACTTGAATTTAATTGGTTTTTTGTACTCATTCTACGAGCTTCGTCACCCCATAATTTTGCTTGGCATATTTGGCAAGTGACATTCTAATCAAAGTTATCAACATAATCTGTTGAAAATTATTTTAAAAATACTTGTAATTAGAATTTTAAAGTTGGATGCAAATTACAAGCTGACAAATTCGTCTTTTTTAATATCACTTTCATGAACTTGTTCAACGGATAAGTCATTCAAATTTCTTTTATAAAAAATACTCTTGCTTAAATTTTGCCTATGGTGACTGTTACAAATGTCCATGGAATTATTTAAACCTGTAAAAAATTATATAAAAATAAATGATAATAAAAAAATATATTATAAAATTAAAAAATTATGGTGTTACCATTGGAGTACTCTGCCATTTTTCCAGAATTTTGGGTTATATTCGTGAAATCAACAATAGAGATAGTAGACATATGTTTGAAATATGAACGTGGTGTTGTATTTCTGTTTCTGTAACAAGCCATATCTATGATAATGAAAATAAAATTACATTAAGAATATATTTGTACGTGCTGTGGGGAAAAGAATTTTAATATAGTACCTGATGTAATGTCAGAGAAAGGGCTTCTCATACCTCCGTTGGTACAATTACTAAAAGATAGTGAATTTTTTATGACATTCTCTTTGTTATTAAAAACATCATCTGCAACAGAACCTTTTTTAGCCTTTCTTGAATCCAAATACAATTTTCGTAACTTTCTCCTGTGCTGACTCTCAGTATTGGTAGTGTCTGTGTATAAACCTATACAAAAGATAATATTATAAGATATAGGAAATTACTTGAAAAAAAATATTATAAATCATTAAACAAAAAACTTACTGTGAGTGTTAATAGACATTCTAGTAATATTTGACAATGGTGTTGTATTTATGTTGGAATAATGATGTATATCTGTGAAAATAATAATAAAAAGTAGTTAGTTATAAAATTATATATCCTAACTTTGAGCCAGAGGAATCATATTAGTAATTAACGTTTACATTAAAATAGCAATGATTTAATTTTGGAGATATTATCTTTGAGATTCTAAATTTGTCTCCATTTATTTGGTTGTAGAATGTCAATAGATAATGGAAAATAAATACATACATATATACATATTAATAAAAGACACTGGAAAAGAATTTATACATGTCAATAATAAAATGGAGACAAGTTTAGATAATATTGCTCAAAACTCAAAATTTTAGATTTAAAACCTAGGATAAATTTAAATAACCAAATCAAAACATTAAACATTCATTCATACAGCTGAGTTACACAACATAAGTTTCCAAAAATACAGCTGATCTTAAACAAAATAAGTTTTCAAAAACAAATAGTAGATATCCTAAACATGGATTAATAAAAGTCTTAACAATGGATAGATATGATCATTTTTCATTCTTGGGAATCAAAAGTGACTTAGGTCCTGTCACACCCTGACTTTTGCGGAAGCGTGATTATGGTGTGACTTTCTTAATACCATTGCATTCAATCATAACAACACTATATGATTAAACCATTAGATGTTCATCCATAAATTAAGTTTGAAAATATCACAACATAATTGTCTGAAACGTAGACTCCAAATTACAAACCACAACATGTTTTAAAGAGTTAACGAAGACTCGACAAAATACCTTAAATAAAACCGAATTTAGAACCATGTATCTCGTCCAGGATTAAGATACATCTCCTAAACCCTAATGACTTCGGATGACATCTTTTTATTCATAACGCAGCTTGGAACATCCAAACACCCGCCAGATCCACTTAATTCCCTGAAATACATGTAGTTTGAAAACATCAACAAAAGTTGAGCGAGTTCATGTGTTTGTGTATATGTATGTATAAAACCTTTGTGAATAGTGTATGTATGTATGTTTGTAAATCCCGGTATGAAAGCAAAACAAGGAAACAGATCGATTAATGGTTTGCAAGGCCATTAACATGCGTGCAACGGTGTACGAAGGCTCAAACCTAGCAAATTTGTACCGGGCCCACGGCTGTAAGACATAGTCACCTCATGGGCCACCCTGGTCCTCATGGGTGTGGGCTCGCTACACCCAAATAGATCTATCACTCATGCCCCTCGGTCCTAATACGAGGATTAATAGTCTTAAGAGTGCGCCTACCCATTCACATGATCTACTGTACTTTCCTTAGCTAACCATACCAATTGTAATTGTCTGTAAGCATTTTGTAATCATTTGAAACGTGTACTTCATCCCCGAAATTATAAAACTGAAAACAGTTAAGAGAAAAGGGGGACATGAACTCACTGTCTTGCGTCTTCAATAATCGTAACTCAAGTTCCTTCAGCAAACACGACTACCTACAATGTACTAATGTCTATTAGACAAACGGGCCGTGCCTTGGCTTAGAATTAACGTTTCTGAGTTATGTTTCTGGTATTATTCCAATTTATATAATTATTGTCAAAATAATTAATATTTCAACTTAAATTATATTTATAAATTTTGGAATAATTGTTAAACTTTTCGTAATGATACTTCTCACGTATTTATACTTGTATTTCCTTCCCAAGGATGGGGGTATCTTATAGATGTGTATTTTGTCATATTTTGGGGTCGTATTCCGGTGTGTATTTATACGTACGAAAATACGTATTCTTAATGTAGTTATTAAGTATCCTCATACTTAATTAATTATTAAACTTTTCGGAATATCATTTCTGATAAAAGTCCACCAACATATATATTTCCAAAATATATATTTAAAGAATTTTTCTTAGAAAAATTATTTATAATTTTTCTTCAGGTAAAAATATTTGTAGTTCCAAAATAATATATTTTCAAGTCTCACTTAGAAAATATATATATAAACTTATTTTTATCCAAAAAAAATAACGTATTTCAAGTTTATCCAAGAAAATATATATTTTTTTCCAAAAATATTATATCTCCTAATAATTCCAAGGAAACATATATATTTTTAATCGCCAAAAATTATATATTTCATTCTTGTCAAAATATGATATAACTGTGTGATAATCATAAAAATCATATTTTCATTTCTTTGAGTCCAAAATATCATTTACCAAAAATATACTTATAAATGTATTTTCCGGAATATTTTGTAAGTTACATTCTTTCGTTCGGTTTTACAATATTATGTGTGTAACTTGTATATTAATTCCTTGATATTTTTGGTAATATTTTGGATTGTAATTCTTGGTGTTTTAATGTGTTATATTATTTTAAGTCCTAAAATAATATAACTATTACACAAAGTATACAAATAATCACACACATTATGTCTTTACTGTATATATATATATATATATATATATATTCTAAATATATACTTAACCATTTTTATTTATAAAAACCAACCTCCAACATTTGTATTTTTGTAACAAAAAATTATGGCAAAGTTTATGAAACCATCTGTTGTTGAAAATACACTTGTAAGTGTGTTTTTATAAATAGAGTAAACTGCCATTTTGGTCCCTGTGGTTTAGGCACTTTTGCCATTTTAATCCAAATCTCAAACTTTTTAAATCTGGGTCCCTGTGGTTTCACTTTTATTGCCATTTTAGTCCAAAATTAAGAGTAAACTGTCATTTTGGTCCCTGTGGTTTCACTTTTATTGCCATTTTAGTCCAAATCTCAAACTTTTTGGAACAGTAAAAAAAAAGGAGGATTTTGAATTTTGGACTAAAATGGCAATAAAGATGAAACCATAGGGACCCAGATTTAAAAAGTTTGAGATTTGGACTAAAATGGCAAAAATGTCCAAACCACAGGGACCAAAATGGCAGTTTACTCTTATAAATATTTTCTAAGTGTTTATATTTTTAGAAAATTTTGCCATAGTTTCCCCTAAAAATGGAGGTTTCCATGCATTCAAGCATATCATTTTCTTTTAAAAATCATCCCAAACAATTAACAATTCATTCAACACTTACCAAGTGCCAAAATCATGCAATTTATACAACAACATGAACTTGAACTTTTATAAAAACTTGTAGTAACTTACTAGTGTGTTTAGTAAGCTTAGTTACCCTTTAAAGTTTAGTTATTTATTTGTAAATCCCTTTCTTGCAAGATTTAGTCTTTTACAACTTACAAGATGATTTTTCTAGAAATCATTCTTTTGAATTTTTCTTGTTAATAATGTATTTCTACACTTGATATACCACTAAAAACATGGTTAGTTTCTTTAAAATCCATGATTATGTAAATCTTGCAAATAAACTTGGTTTCTTGAGAAAACTATGTTTAAAATCACTTTTATACAAGACTTCTAACATGTTTCATACTTCATCATACCCAAAGTCATCCTTATTTTCAAGTTCATGTGAAACATAAAGTATGATCATCTTGGTCTTTCACAAGATCATCACTTAAACTTTCTAGATCATGTGTTTAATCATAATCTAGTAAGTTCCATATGATATTTAACATCATAAACACAAGAATCAATCATCAAGTATCACACATATACTAAAACCACATATATTCTTATGTTAGTGAACTTTATGTTAGAGATTATCTTCTTATTCTTCGATGTTCTTCAAGATTAACAACATACATCATCTTTTAACCAACTAAATAAGAAGTAACAAGAGGTTATAAGAGCCTTACTACTAGCACAAGGCTAGGGATGAAACTGAAGAAGATGAAGATGATGAATGTGGCGGATAAAAGCAAGTGAAAGAGGTCCTTCAATCTCCAAACCCTCCAAGCTTCCTAACTTAGCTTCTAGCACCCTTGTATGAGTATGGAATGGATGAAAGTTGGATAAAGATGGTGGTGGTGTGTGGCCTTGTTCTCGGCCGAGAGTGAGCAAGAGAGGGAGAGAGAGTGGTGTGTGTTAGTGTGTGTGTGAGAATGAGATTATGATCCTTAAGATCTTACTTATAACCATTCTACTCTTTTAACTCTTGGATAAAGTGTTCCATATCTTGCAACAAGATCTAATGAAAGATTCAACAAATCATCTTGGTGGGGCCATGCTTGGCCGATTACATAGGTGGGGGGGGGGGGGGATTAGCTTAGGTTTTAACCAATTAGTTACCATCTAGTTTAATTTCAAGTATTAGTTACATATCTTGGTTATTAGATATTTTTAGTAGGTGTTATGATGTTCGGGGATCATAACTAGCTTGGTAATGTTAAAACAATGCTTCTAGTGTAATTTTGATGTTTCAGGTAGTGTCCGGTTGTTGGGTTAGATACTGGTTCGTTAAAGTGCTAAAGTATACAGTTTAGTGTTCTTTATGTACCCTTTTGTGACACTTTTAATTCCCGACACTTAGAAAAGCATTCAGGACCATTTTACCATGTTTCTACATAATTTTAGTGTGTTAAAAAGCTGATTTATGCTGAATTTTGCTAAATTCAGCACTTTAGGTGAGTTTTAAGCACTTTCCGGCACTTAAACTATTACTTAGAGCGGCAGTTTTGTGATCCTCACTTTCCTACACACTGTACTAGTGTAATACTTGGTTTCTGGCTTATTCTGTGTCTCATTGCACTGTCTGTCTATGTGCTGAGTTCTGTCAGCATTTTTCTGAGTTATCCGCTAACTGTGCTTTGTTCATCATTTATGTCAATATGGTTTGCATGTAATAATGATGTGACATTATGCAATATGTGATGCACATTTAAGTATGATGCAGTAATCAGAAAGTAGTTGATTGTAATTTAGCACAGAGATTAGGCACTAATCATGGTTAATTAATTGTACGGATACCTAGATTTTTGACAGTTGTCACAGGTCCTTCATTCATAGATAAAGGATCTTTACTTCCAGATTCGTCACAATCAAATTCTTCCGCAAGAGTACGCTTCAGCTCAATTGGTGTCTTTATTTTTCCTCCCCTTTTGTTACGCAAAGCCATACCACCAGCACTTGAATCCATCAGCGAAACCCTTGTATCCATCAGTGAAACCGGGGTCTCATAATCAGTGGTAACTGATATAGAATCCTTCATATTAAGGTAAATAGATTTGTTAATATAGATAAAAGTTTGTATTTTGAAATAGCAATGTGTTTAAAATACAAAAACATAATACCTTCGAGTAAGTAGTATGTTTTCTCGTCTTGCGCTTCTCTTTGCTATAAGTGTTGAAATCTAATTTAAATAGAAAACCTGAATTAGAAATGTAGAGTTACAAAATACAAAAAGATTGATAAAACAATACAAACAAAATGTAGACCTTCATTGCAAGCTAAATGAGCTTTTGTTGCTGATTCGTCATGATCATATGAGTCCACAAGATTACGCTTCAGCTCGGAATGTACCCTTATGTTTTCAGCATTTTTTGCAGCAACAGATATTGATCCAGTGCTTGAACCAATCAGTTATATCGGGGTATCATCCTTAATATTGATATGAAGATAATATATTATTGTAAACAATATTTTCTAATCGCTAATCAGAATCCGTAATCTGTAATTCTAAATATGAAAGTAAAAGAATATATAGGTTTTATCATATAGTTTGTTTAGAAATAATACCTTCAAATCGACAGTTTCGGTACTTTCAAAATCACCAGATGTGATATTCACCGAGTTTGAAAGGTCAACATACAGTTGGTAAACAAATAAAGGAGTGTTAAAATTGATGAAGCAAGAATGTAGGTCCAATACGGTATAACTGTAATGACTTAGTATAAAAAAAAGGTTAGATAATTACATGCTCAATCCCTAACTTTGATTCAAGCTAAGAAATTATTGCGTGATCATCAAAAAATCTTTTGACAGTGAATGACTTGTAGTTATTCTTCACGTTAAAGTGAGAAATCTCAATCTTAAACGCCATTTTTTTGCCAACCAAATTACTAATTTCATCCGGGAGCAAATTATCCGTTTCACCCTATATAAAAAACAAAAGATATAAAAAAAGTGGTAAGGTATGAGTTTTTATAAATTATAAAAAATGGGAAAACAATAAAACCAAAACACATACATCAATAAACTTATCAACCAACTCTTGAGCACTCTTTCCAAGTAATTTTCGAGATACATGATCTAACAAAGTTAGAGGTCCAAGTAATTTGAAGTTTCAACCTAAAACAGATAAATAAAAGAAGTTAACTTATACATTCTAAAGTATAAAATTGTTAAAGTTATCATAAGGTTACGAATTTACCTGGGAACCACAGAAACACCTTTTTCATTGCAAACATCATTTATGCATCGAATGGTGTGTTTGTCCTCACTTAAATCTAATCCATCATCATCATCACTTATAAAATACAAAACAGTAACCTTCTTCATACAATCCTTACAAGAATTGTGTTAGGACCTATAGGTTTATGGATTAGTAGGATTGTTGCTAAATAGACCTATAGGTTAAGGGCGGCGCCGGCAACGACGGACGCACCAGGCGACAGTGGCAAAAGGTTACAAGAAGCTAGGAGCTGTTTTTCAGGCGGGGATTAGTCTGGGCAGCAGCAGTGACATCAGTGACATGTCTGGGGTGGGCTTCGAGTAGTAAGAAAGGAACGAATGAGGGGATGGATTGCTGATTCGGTTCAGAAAAGGAAGCAGTGGATATTCACCATAACTCTTGGTCAGTGAATATTCACCCGAGAATTTGTTTTGTATTTCGAAACCTCATGATTTTGTGTATAGGATTGTTAAAGTGGACATGATAATAAAATCCGTTTGTTAGAGAATATGAATTGACAATGGCAAACTGATTTAATAAAATCTGGTGGTTTCTTTTTATTGTGTTAAACTATTTTGATTATTTGAATGAATGGATAATGTTAACTGATGTGGCGATGTTTAATTGACGATTATCTGAAATAGCCCTATGTGGTGATTCCTGACTGGTATATGTTTGTTGATTTTTGAAATGAATTAATGAATAAAATGTGCAACAAGTTGATCTGGAGGTTGTCTAGCTGATTCGTGTGTTTTAGAATAATAACTGTATAACCAGGGGCGCAGCTTAGGCATAGCCCGAGGGGGCACCCCCCCCCCCAAACTTTTCGATGTGTAGTGTTATGAATAGTACTTTCGTATAGAAATTTTTTAGGTATATACGTTCCCCCCCCCCCCCCCCGGTTTCAGAAAATTTGGGGGGGCGGGGAAGCTTCGCCAATGTATATAACATGTGTTCCCTTGTAAAGGACTGATGTTTACAGTGATAGAATTTTTAGTAAAAGTGTTAGTCGATTTATTGGACTTGGGGTTTTAATAATGTTCTCACAACAACCTGTTATATATGTTTAATTTATTTAATTAGATTTTTGTTAGTGCTATAAAGTTGAAATTAATCTGATGATATGTTGTGATAGGATCTTAGTGATGATTTCATGACAAACTGTTTCATACTTAATAGATTTGCTTAGATTGTAGTCTCGCTATAAGTCGTAGTCAATTCAATGATGTTGGTCAAATGTTTACTTGTTAAATGAATTAATGATTGAGTTTTGGTTGTATAAGGATGTTGATTTAATATGCTAGTGGGTGAAATGTTGTCTAATGAAATGCTCGTTTGTTTGTTTGTTTGATAAATAAAAAGTTAAATCATATAAGGTTCCGACTAAGGTTACGAGTCGTAACCACTTGGTTCCAACTCGGAATCTCTTTGGTTCTGACACAGAACCTGACTTCACAAATCAAAGGACTCGAGACCAGCTTGGTTGCAAGTCGAAACCTGTCCGGTTCCGACTCAAAGCCTGACTCGAAACCTTGAGGTTTCGACTAACGTTTTGTCACTCGAGATCCTTTGGTTTCGACTCGAGATCTCTAGGTTGTGAGTCGAGACCTCCTAGTTTCGACTGAGGTTCCACTCGCAACGTACATTCACTTTGGGCCGCACTTAGGTTACTGTTCACACTTTGGACTTCTGTTAAGAGGCCCAAGTAAGGCCCAACTACTCTACATGTTACATGATGGATTGACTTACATGCTATGTGTTAGATACGTGTAATTTATACGTGACATTACTTGCATATGAATCTAATAAATATTAATAACCATAATAGGGTATGGTTGACCAACGTAACACAGGTCAATGGTCTGCCAAGCAAAGCAAAGGCGAGTTCACAACTTTTTACTTAAAGCATGCGTTCCCGGTGGTTGGGAAATGGTACAAACAACACTTTCCCTGGTTTGGGATTGCTTACTATCTCCTTGTTTGGGATACGCTGAACGGTAACAACAACACTTTCCCTGGTTTGGGATTGCTTACTATCTCCTTGTGTGGGATACGGGTAACACTTTCCCCTTGTGTAGGACATTTTATTAATTACTATTTATATTAGATGCAACAAGTGTACTAAATGAAACTCTATAACGGAAGTCCCCACTTACATATACCGATTAGTCGCCGGGGCCTGGCGAACGGGTTATTAGTTGATAGCGCTATTTAGGTCTCACCAGCCTCACACCGTGCCTGGATAGGATCGGTCGTGAACTAATAGACTCTGGCAAACCGTCAATGATGATAGACATTGACAAACGGGGCACACTACGGAAACGTACGGTCGCAAGGATTCGGTATAACGCATTTTAGTAACTTACATATGGGGTAGCTCCCCATGGCATGATATAAATGAGTAATTAAACAACAAAAATGTTTTTCGAAATAAAACTGGAAAAACTGTGAACTTGTGAACTCGCCAACTTTTTGTTGACACCTTACCGCATGCTTTGCAGGTTACTCGACACAGCTTAGGATGGACATTGCAATCGGCTGGAGTGCATGGTTGGTAAGTTACTTGATTTACGTATAATTAACGAACTTGTGGTTTTAAATTAAAAATGAGTTTTCTTTACACTTCCGCTGCTAAATTAAACCATGTTTTTAACGTTTAAACCTTGAATACTAATTGCGTCAATTAGAAAAATTTATATCGTATCAAAATGGTTCATCATGATTAGTGGCTAGGATCCTGGTCGGTCACACGCCTCGCGGTAGTACTCCGCATGTGGATTTTTGAGGGTGTGACATAATTTCTTCATCAGACATCAACAGTGAATGATCAACATCATCGTTCAGCATATATTAACTCATCATCATATCATCATCATTTGATATTTCATCCGAGATCGTCAACTTCATCAATCCGTGTTTATCATCATCATTCTAGACACATTTTGTTCACATCCGAGATATTCACATTTTTCATTCGAGATACCAACTTCTTCAACGATCTTCATAAACAACCATCTCGGATCGCATTCATACGTACATCATTTCATTCGAGATCATCATCTCGAACAATCTTCACCAATCCGACAACCGTATTCACCGACGACCACTACCAGTTCACCGTAAAGTCTCCGAATTCCTCCGCCGTCACCTTCGACACCCTCCGTCACCACCACCCTTCACTGTTTCCGGTTACCGTCCGACGACCACCACCTCCTTCAACGACCTTCATCATCCCGTACCATTCATCTTCATCATCACACTGTTACCATTCATCGTCATTCTCTTCTTCAGAACCATCTTCACCCACTGGCGACCTCGTCCGATCATCACCCATCTCCACCGCCGTTCATGTCACACCCTGACTTTTGCGGAATCGTGATTTGGTGTGACTTGCTTAATATCATTGCATTCAACCATAACAAACAACTGTATGATAAATCCAAGATGTTCATCCATTGATTAAGTTTTGAAACATTACAACAACATTGATTTAACCCCAAAAACACAGACTTCGTATTTAGAATACAACACCAACAGGTTTTAAGTTCCATAAGGACTCTTCAAAAGACACTAATGATAACCAAGATTTGAAACATGTACCCTATCCAGGATAGGATACACACTCTAAACCATTCGACACCGGATGACATATTTTATTCCAGACAACACTTGAAACTTTAACGCCCGCCAGATCCATACTTAGTTTCCTGAAATACATGTAGTTTGAAAACATCAACAAAAGTTGAGCGAGTTCATGTGTGTGTTTGTGTATAAACCTTTGAAACCTTTGTAAGTATGTAATTGAAATCCGGTATGAAAGCAACAAGGAAACAGATCAATTAATGTGTAGCTAATACATTAATATACGTGACATGGTGTAGGAAGACTCAAACCTAGCAGACTTTGCACCGGGTTCCGGCTGTAAGACATAGTCACCACATGGTCCACTCAACGGACTCATGGGTGGGGCTTGCTACACCCAAATAGATCTATCATTCATGTCCCTCGGTCCTACATCGAGGATTAATGGCCTTAAGAGTGCGCCTACCCATTCACATGATCTACTGTACTTTCCAAAGCTAACCATACCAATTGTAATTGTATGTAATCATTTTGTAACATGTACTTCACCCCCGAAGTTAATAAACATTACAGTTTAAAGAAAAGGGGGACATGAACTCACAGTTTTGCGTTCTTCGAATCCGCGTGTAACTCAAAGTTTCCTCTGGTGTACACGACTACCTACAATGTACTATGGTCTTATTAGACGAGCGGGTCGTGCCTTGACTTAGTATTAATTAGTGCCTTTGAGTTACGTTTCCAAGTGTCTTTATCATTATTCCAAGTTATATAATTATTTGTCAAAATAATAAATATTTTAACTTAAATTATATTTATTAAATTTTGGAATAATTGTTAAAACAATATATATCAACTTAATACTTCCCAAGTATTTATACTTGTATATTTTTCCCAATGATGGGGTATATTTCACTTGTATAGTCTTGCCATGTATTAGGGTCGTATTCCGGTGTGTGTTTATACGTACGAGGATACGTATTTTTATTGTATTCATTAAGTATTTTTTACACTTAATTTCATATTAATTATTCCGGAATATTATCTTTAATAAAAGTCCACCAATATATATTTCCAAAATATATATTGTAATAAACATTATTTAGAAAAATTTATTTATAATTTTTCTTTTGGCAAAAACATTTGTATTTTCTCATAAGTTTCAAAAATTGATATATTTTCATGCTTATCTTAGAAAATATATAAACTCATTTTCTCCAAAAATAACATACTTCATATTTATTTGAGAAAATATATCTTTCACCTCAAAATATTGTATTTTGTGTGTGTGTAAGAAATTATATTTCTTAAAAATGATATATCTTCTAAAAATTTCAAGAAAAATATATATTCATACATGCCAAAAATAATATATCTTTCCCTTGTCAAAGTGTGATAAATTCTTGTAGTAATCATGAAAATCCCATTTTCATTCCCTTGATGTCCAAAATATTATTTACCAAAATATACACATGAATAATATTTCCGGAATATTTTGTGAGTTATATTCCTTTGTTCGGTTCTACCGGTATTGTGGGTATTCCTTGTATATTTATTCCTTGGAATTTTGGTAATATTTTGGATTTTAATTTTTAGGTATTTTGATGAGATATATTATTTCAAGCACCCAAATAATATAACTAATACACATAATATACAAGTAATCACACATGTGTGTCTTCAATGTATATATATTCTGAATATATATATATATATATATATATATATATATATTTAGTCACTTTTATTTATAAAAACCAACCCCCAACACTTATATTTTTGTAACAAAAATTATGGCAAAGATTATATGGAAAACTCATGGTTAAAATACACTTGTAAATATTCGTTTAAAATATTTTTTCTAAGTGTTAATATTTTTAAAAAATTTTGCCATAGTTTCCCCTAAAAATGGAGGTTTCCATGCTTTCAAGCATATCATTTTCTTTTGTAAAAATCATCACAATCAATTTACAATTATCAACAAACAACCTTTACTTACCAATCTTGCCTAAATCATGCATACTTCACTACTTCATGAACTTGAATATTTGTAAAAATTTGTAGTAACTTGGTAGTGTGTTTAGTAAGTTTAGTTACCCTTTAAAGTGTGGTTGTTTATATAAAAACACCATTCTTGAATGATTTAGATGTTCACAACTTGTAATCATATTTTTCAAAAATATTTCTTTATGTATTCTTCTTGTTACACAAGTGTTTCTACACTTGTTTAACCACTAAAAATAAGATTTGTTTATGTAAGAACCAAGTTTTAGCGAAACTTGTATTTTTAGCTTGGTTTCTTTAGAAATCCTCCATAAATCTTTAGATCTATAAGTATTATTACTCACATTAATCATTATTTTTCAAGAATACAATATATTCCTTCAAGTTTATGTCTTGCATGAGGATGATTTATAAATCTCTAACATTTCCATCCTCTCATCTTGCTAGATTATGTTTTTAATCATGATCTAGCAAGATCATATAATGATCTATATCATTTACACAAACTATCAATCATCAAGCATCATAACAACACTAAACAACATGATTTCTTTAAGATTTCTTATGGTTTTATGCTTATGTTCATGTTTCATCTTCAAGTTTCTTAGTGTTCTTCATGATTTTCAACATGTATCATTCTTTGACCACTTGAAATAAATGTAAAATGGAAGGATTTGTGTTCTTACCACTAGCTCAAGGCTAGGGATGATCAAGTGAAGAAAACAAGTGGATAAAAGCAAATGATGAAGGTCCTTCAACTTCCGAAAGCTCCCAGCTTCCTAACTTTGCTCCTTACACCCTTGAGTATGCATAGATTTAGTGAAGAATGAAAGATGAAAAGGATGAAAGTGTAGGGGTGTTTGGTCGTGAGCATGATGAAGGGAGGGGAAGAAGATGGGTGTTGGGTTATGGAATGAGAAATGGCTAAAGACTTTAGGTTTATATAAACTTTCATCCAATATATAATGGCATAAGGCATAATTGTATGGCATATTCTAGACAAGATCTATTAAAATATTCAAGAGAAATCCCAAGTGGGCCCATGTTGTAACCGGCCTAAAATGGGGGGGGGGGGGGGTAAAGTGTAATATTCCAAACATTAGTTGGTTAAATCTAGTTTGATTCAAAGTATTAGTTACATGTTTTAGTTATTAGATATTTTGTATGGGGTGTTATGATGTTTGGGGACCATAACTAGCTTGGTAATGTTAAAACAGTGTTTCTAGTGTAAATTTGGTGTTTCGGGTAGTGTCCGGTTGTTCGGTTGGTTACCGGTTCGTTAAAGTGCTAAACTTTGCATTTAGTGTGCTTTATGTTACTTTTTGTGACAGTTTCGATTCCCGACACTTAGGAAAGTATTCAGGACCATTTAACCATATTTCTGCATGATATTAAGTTGTTAAATTGCTGAATTTTTGCTAAATTTGCTGAATTCTGCAGTTTATGTGAGTTTTAGGAACTTTCCGGCACTTAAACTATCTCCAGGAAGGCAGTTTTATGATCCTTACCTTCCTACACACTATACTAGTGTAAGACTTGGTTTCTGGCTCATTCTGTGTCTCAATACAATACAATGTCTGTCTATCTACTGAACTCTGTCAGCATTTTTTTCTGATTTGCCGGATAATTGTGCTAACTGTGTTTTGTGCATCATCTAAGTCTATAAAGTCCTTATGCACTAATGATATAACATTAGGCAATATGTGATGCACATGTATGTATATGGAAATAATCAGAAAACAATTCCGATCATAATTTATAAATCAGCACAGTCATTAATCATTAATTATTGTCTAATTAATTGTACGGATGCATGCAGATTTGGCAGTTGTCACATTCTCCCCATGTTAAGAAAATTTCGTCCTCGAAATTTATACTACCTTAACTTCTTAGGGTTACATTATGCATGCATGTATGTATATGAATAATACTGAGGTAGATAACCACAAAACCGAATCAAATCTTATTCACATCAGGTGAATCCAAGAATATATTACAACAACAAGAACCCAATGGTTAAAGGTATGTGTTCTAGAATTTGATGTCAAAGGACACAAGACGTATAGATGTATAATCTAGTGTAACTTAGTTGACAGGGGTGTAACAAGGGAGTTTCGACCAATAGAATTTCAAACAATCGATCACAATATGCTAATGAGTTTTCAGAAATAATAGCATCCGTTATATGAACTCAAAATCAACAACTCGAATGTAATAGTGATATGAGAATGATTTGTCAACTTTCGAATAAATAAATGGTAAGGATTAGTGTGTTGAAATTCTTGAATTGTGGAAATACACCGAATGGAATACAAACGAATCTGGTGCATCCTTGTCTTAATTCGTAGTTGCATTAGGGACGTTTAAATGACAAGTCAAACAAAAGTATGTGTAGTTTTGTGTGAAACGGTTGACCATGATTAGCACAGGCTACAAATTTGTAATGACACCACAAGGTGTCGTAATTGACATATTTCAATAATAGCGGTGACCGAACAAGTTCACCGTGCTTGAGATCAAATGAGAGTGTAATGAAACAATCCTGAGGATTTGATTCAAACAACATAGTAGGACCTTTCAAATGAATATAGAATATCAAAGAGCCACTGTTTTCGTTCGAAGATGAAAAAGTAATAAGTACCGCAGGGCATTCGATCGACGATGAAAGAATCGTTAGGAGGTACACCGTGATATGAAATGAATCTATGTACCATTGTCTTAACACACAACTGTGTTGAGACCGCTTTAATCGTGATAAACAAAACGGATTTGGAGCAAGTCAATAAATAAATAAAATTAAATCCGTGTATGAGGTGCGTAACCAAATTAGCGCAAGCTTCAATTTTGTGAAAGCATTACCACAAGGTGTCGAAACCAACAAACAATTTAGGTGGGTCGTAGACTAAACAAGCCTACTACGACTCGAAACAAAAGGAACGTTTGCAAAAATGTATTTGAATATGATGCTCTCAATACATCATATGGTGTCTTAAATTGAATATGCGAAATGGACAAGTTCAAGCAATTGAACTTGGTTTCAGCGTAATCTGACAATAAACGTATGTATTGACAAGGAAATCTCGGCATGGTTACAAAGATAAACCATGAATGTAACTTGAAAGAAAAGAAGTTTCAAGAAAGTGTGTTGACTTGATAGCAAAGGAGTTGATACTTACAATAATGTAGAATATCCGAGTCACAAGGCAATAATCGGATATAACGAAATAGTGTTTGTAACTTTTATGAAAACGATCATTTGAAGGGAAGTCACATGCGTAACAAACGATTGCATGTGTGTCATATGAATTTCCAAGAAATGAGGAAATGAGTATGCGCTATAATGAAGAAATGGTCAAGTTTCGAAACAAAAGATTGTTTGCTTTAACGAAGGATATTGTCGTGATGCAACTACCAGTAAGAGAAGTAAAGATGTAAAAATCTTCTTGCTAGAAGCAAAAGTGGGAAATCTCAATAAAAGAAAATTGAGTGCTTTATCTGTTTGGTTAACTGAAATAGCATATAGTCCGAATAATGGGGTTTGCTTGAGTTAGCAGATGTGGTTCCTAAGTGACAACCTTTAACGGGTTTTGACCTAAGTTCCCAAAGGTCCTAAGTACGTATTTTCTAGGTTCTCAAAGTTTCGCATTCTGTGTAAAACTATTTTGTGCGCCGTGCAGGAAACACAATTTTGGCGTATGTTTAAAACAAATTACTGACTCACTGTATTCTAGTATGCTTTTATATTGAATTCACAGCTAATGATACTCGATCAACGATCAGTCTTAGGATAGTAGTTGGATCCTCACAGTTAGTTAAATAAACACTTCGTTAATCCTCAGCAAGAGTTACCGACTCTTGTTGGTTAGCTTGTTCGGTTCCTGGGAGTTGATGCTCATTTGAGAATCATCGTCCTTCTCCTTGACGAACAGTACTGAAACTCCTTAGGGCAAAAAGATTGCCTTATAATTTCCCAAACTGGCAACTTCTGATGTTTCGTTGACAAATCTTGTATCTCAGGAAGTGCAAGTCGATAGGGTGCCTTGGCTACAGGCCCGGCGCCTGGTACCTAGCCAAAGTGGAAGTCGACTTGCGTTGAGGAGGTAATCCTGACAAGTCTCTGGGGAAGACTTCGGGATATTCCCTTACCACAGGGATATCCTCGAGCTTAGGTTCTTCGGCTTCTTGTCCACGACTTGAGCCAAGAAGGCGTTGCATCCTTTGCGCAAAAACCTTTGTGCCTTTAAACAACTGATAATCCGTAGTGGTGTATCCTGCTTCTTCTCGTGACTCACGATCGTCTCTTTACTCGCCATCGGGCTGCGGAAAAATCATCTCGGATCGCATTCATACGTACATCATTTCATTCGAGATCATCATCTCGAACAATCTTCACCACTCCGACAACCGTATTCACCGACGACCACTACCACTTCACCGTAAAGTCTCCGAATTCCTCCACCGTCACCTTCGACACCCTCTGTCACCACCACCCTTCACTGTTTCCGGTTAACATCCGACGACCACCACCTCCTTCAACGACCTTCATCATCCCGTACCATTCATCTTCTTCATCACATTGTTACCATTCATCGTCATTCTCTTCTTCAGAACCATCTTCACCCACCGGCGACCTCGTCCGATCATCACCCATCTCCACCGCCACCTTCGTACGGGCCTCCATAAACACCGGCGACCTGCATCGTTTATCACTTGCAAGTCTCTGGTCATCATCTCCGACCAATCTGCAACATCCGCCACTGTTTATCATCGTCGTCATCACTGTTTCTCATCTGTTTCAACATAGACCTCCTTCTCCGACCACTTTCGTCTCCGTCCTTCTGCATAAACACCACCCGTCACACTACATCTTCACCACCCCCTTCATACGGGCCTCCATAAACACCGGCGACCTGCATCGTTTATCACTTGCAAGTCTCCGATCATCATCTCTGACCAATCTGCAACATCCGCCACTATTCATCATCGTCGTCATCACTGTTTCTCATCTGTTTCAACATCGACCTCCTTCTCCGACCACTTTCGTCTCCGTCCTTCTGCATAAACACCATCGTCGTTCACTGTCCAGTCACCCTCAATTTCATCATCTCAGATTGTCATCATCGCGGGTCACCACACTTTATCGTCATCATCACCTTGGCGGCGGCGGCTGAACATATTAGGGTTTGGGACTTGTTTTACGAAGAAGACAACGACAATGGAATTGTCGTTTTGTTTTTTGAATTAATTATATTATATTAATAATTAGGTCATCATTACATAATCATTAATATTAATTAAAAGGTTTTATTAAAAATATTAATTATAATAGTTTTTATTAATATAATATAATTATAGTACTAATTAGATTTTCTTTTAATATAAATCTTCTAAAAAATCAAATTAAAAATTAAAAAGGTTTTATATATAGAATATTAAAAGTTAATATATATATATATATATTATTTTAAAAGATTTCAAAATTATTATCTTTGAAAAAAAACTAAAGTAAATTAAAAAAAAGGGGGGAAGGGTTTGTTTGTTCGTTTTGATAAGTTTTGACTAGCTTTTGAGGTGCAGTAAAGGAAACCGGTTCATATATCTGCGACGTGCTCGAATTAGTGTGTGCATTGTTTCTTGTCGTGGCTCGTGTTTTACATTACTTGGTTCGACAATGAATTCTCCAAGCAGTGTTTCTCGACGTCAGTTGCTCTGGGAACAACTCGATAATTTCGGTTACATTGAGGATGAAACCGTAGAAGACGTGATCAGAAGGTTTACGCAACTGCTTTCTGAAATCGATAAGAGTGGATTAAATGTGACACGTGGTAGGATTAACAGGGCTTTTCTGTACGCTTTGCCACGTAACAAGACATGGGACTATCGTGTTGCAGTTATCATGGGGACATACAATCATTCTACAACGGAAACAAAAGATGTGATCTCCTTAGTCAATGAATATGTCCTTGAAGACAAGCAGAAGAGTCAGAATCATGCAAACACATCGTCGTCTATGTCTAACTGTCAGAAGGCCGTTGCTACTTTGCCACTTGCTACTAATCCCAACGCTGCTCAGATTCTATCACCTTCACCTGTGGCTGCTGCATCATCTGATGTGAAGGCCCCACAATCAACAGGATCTCATCCTGATGAAGTGGCCAAACCAGCACCCCAACCCAGGTCCAAACTCAGCCAGAAAAACCAAGATCGCTCATTGATTCTGTCAAGTATCTGTTGTGTACTGAACCTTGCAGGAATAGGGTTGCACAACTTAGGGCACTCAATTCTAAAATAATGGATGATTACAACAATCTCACAGCAAAGTACATCAGTCTTCGAGAGAACAATAAAATTCTCTATGAAAAGATTGACGCACTTAAGAAGGATATAGCTCAGCTTCACAGAGACGTGAATCAAGAGCAATGTTGGGTTCACGACTATAAACACAAACTCACAGTAAAGACTTTAGAATGTGACTCTGTGAAAGTTGAGATGGAACTTCTTACTGGGAAGTACAAACAAAACGAGTTGAACATAAAGAAATTTGATACTCCCAGTGACACTGTTCATAATCTATGCAATGTGCAGCTCGCGTTCAAAGAAAACAAGGGTAAGGGTTTGGGCTACAACAAGGTTCCACCGCCATATAATCATAATTACTCAAGAATGCCTACTACTGAGCAAGAACTAGAAAATTATGATAAAATGATTTATGGTAAACCAAGTGATTATGTTCCATGGGAGCCTTTCAAACCGAAGAATGCCCAACCCGCTGATTTTCAAAAGCCCGTAAGTTTTGTTAAAAATGCGGATAAAAATTGCTCAAACGAATCAGTTGGGGAATCTGAAAAGGAAAATGAAAAAGAAAATGGAAAAGAAAATGAATCAGAACCAGTGAAAACATCCGCAAATGAGCCCAAAGAAAATTTATCAAATTTTGATTCTGTAGAAAATGCTAACTGTTCTAGTTCATGTGCAGAATCAGTGACAGTTGAAGAGCAGTCTGCAGTGGATGATGAACCACATTCAAACTTGCTGATGTTGCTGATGATTCGGATGCTGCCAAACGTGATCTTGACATTTGGAACTATGTTATGTCTTCGTATGCTGAGAGTCGGGGTGTTCCTACTAAAACTGATGAATCTGGTGTTGTGTTTTTAGATTATGGTGGTGATGAAAATGTTTTAATAGGAAAATCTGATGTATTGACTGATACACTTGAAACACCTGTTTCAAGTGACTCAGAAATCTATTCTGGTGATTTAGACAACTACTCTAGTGTGCCTGAAACATCAGCTGATACATCAGAAACTCATGAACAGGGATCATCTGATGAACCTGACATTCAAGTTGCAGATTCTGGTACATCAAAGAATGAGCGTAGCGCTTCTGAAAATTCTGAATGTGACAAACACTCAGATTCAAGAAGTGCAACGCCCGAAGAGAGCCAAACAGTTTCAAACATAGATTGCTCTTTGTCTGAGAAACCAGAATCGGCTGATGTCAGAAACTCAGAGGTTGATGAAGCTGAAGAAGAGATATTCGTATAAACCAATTCTGAGGAAACTCATGAGATCTTGGAGCCTGAAGAAAAGGGATCCACGGAAATCAATTCAACAGTTGATTCAACTGATGAAACTAAAGAAAAGATATATGTGGAAGTCAATTCAATAGATGATTCAACTCTCAATCCCAAAGGATCAGATTCTGAAGAAAGTGTTTCAAATGAAGCAAAGTCTACTTAATCTAATCCTTTAAAGAAAAGACGGTCACGTAGAAACAGAAAACCACGCAAAAAGAAGACTCAAAAGGAAAACCCGTCTCTTAAGCAAACTGAACCTAAACTGAAGGGTAAAGTTGTCGATACTCACTCTTGTGCTGATAACTGTAATCGGGGTTCTTCCAAGACCAAACATACGCACAAGCAATCAGCATCAATGGAAAAGAAAAGACTTGATCAGTTCCCTAGAAAAACACAAGCAGAAGTGAATGTCTTTTTCTCAAAGAGACAAACCTGTTTTAATTGTGGAATTCCGGGACACATAGCTAGAAACTGTGTTAATCGTCCCTACTACTCCTGTAATACACATCATCAGAAGGCTATGCATTATCGATCAGACGGAAATCGATTTTCTCGAGCCAAGCCTTCTGATGGAGACTGGAATCTAGCAAAAAGGAACCATCAAAGATTTTCAAACACAAATGGGTTCCAAAGTCAGCAAATGGAGTCAAAAGCCTCATCTGTAAAGAAAAATATTTCAAATAACACTGACTCTAAGATTTGGAAGCCCACGGTTCTTGCTGGATCCCAGTCTCACTGTTCACAACCGTCTACATCCACATCTTCACCTCAAACCTCAAATGCTACGAAAAATCATATGATTTTTCGTGAGGTTTCTTACACTGATAACGATGGTCAACTCAGGTCAACAATGGCCTGGGTTCCAGTTTCTAATTAATTCCGCTAAGTGTGCAGGAACGGCTATGGAGGGCGATCGTTAGACCTTAGTTTATCGATAGTAGTTGTTCCAGACACGTGACAGAAGACTTATCCCAGTTGAATAACAAAAAAAATATATTCGACGGTGAATTTGTCAACTTCGCGGGAGGGGAAACTGGATGAATAACTATGAAGGGCACTATCAAAAACGGAGTTCTCATCGTCTCATACGTCAATTATATCCTTGAACTGAAGCACAACCCTTTGAGCGTTTCTATGATGTGCGACAAAGGGATGGGGGTTCTCTTCACCAAAAGAAAACGTGTTCTTGGAACGCATAGGGTATTCAGAAACAAACTGGATGATCCCGGCATGATCATGAGGAACAAGGCACGATTGGTAGTTTAAGGTTTCGAACAAGTTGAAGGTCTGGATCATGATGAGGTATACACACCGGTGGCACGTCCAGAGGCCATTCGTGTTTCGGATGATGAGAAAGAAGTTCGAAATGAGCTCGTTGGGAGAAGTGACAATGCTTGCAAGTTCGTCAAACTTAGTCAAGGAATCTTGATTTGTCAAAGCAAATATGTTCACGACGTTCTTGCCAAATTCGATACGACAGATTCAAAGATGGACAGGGATAGGAAGTGTATATCGGCTGGATGCCAACTCTTGGGGGACAGTCTCATCTTATGGCAGTACAAGAAGCAACAGCCCACTTTTGCAGCGGAAGCAAAGTGCGTTGCAGCATCTGCTGCCTGCTGCTCTCAGGTTCTTTGGATGCAACACCAGCTCAAGGATTACGGTTTGACTTATCTAAACTCTACTACTTATTTTGATAATGATGCCGTTATCTAGATTATCAAAAACCCTGTCTTTTACTCTAAAACCAAGCACATTGATATGAAGGTGCACTTTATTCGAGATTGCTTTGACAGAGGATTGTTTAAACTTAAACAGATCCACACTGATGCTAATTCAGCAGATCTTTTTATAAAAACTTGTCAGCATCTCGAGATTCAATGTGCTTGGGGATCTTTTGAAAATGATGCGTTTTCACCGACTGAGCGACTACAAAAAAAACATCGAGGTTTCTATACTTATGTAAATAAATAAGTAAATTTGCTCATAAAGTGTGATGCACAAATTTAGGGGGGAGAAGGACATATATATATATATATATATATATATATGTATATATGCTTTGTTTGAGGGGGAGAAAAGCAAAAAAAAACATATATGTACATACGCATTGTTTGAGGGGGAGAAATAGTTGCTGGGAAGTAAAATAAATTTTCGTGCTAAAGAATTTGATTAACACATGTAAGGTATCGAAGCTGAAAAGACTAGGATCTACTGCGATGTGTTGATAGGTCTAACGCTGAAAAAGCAAAGAGATGCCAAGTGATATAAACATAATGGACTGGACATCTCGTGGGAAACAGACCAACGGTGTATGATTTCATGGTCTTAAATCCTGCGTTAATAGATAGCCAACATCGTTTCAGGTCTTTATACTGATGAGTCATCCGGGATATCAGGACTGCCCCTCTGTTGCATCCAGATTATATGCAGACCTGGGCACAGTCAGGATATCTTGAAAAAGAGCCGCTAAAAGGGCCAAAACCTGAAAACGGAAGAAAAATATCTCAAAAGAGA